>BGPR01017766.1:88-31958 GCA_013235015.1 Araneus ventricosus | reverse complement strand
GAAACCCCGACAATAATTAATGAACACCCTGTATATTTATTTATTGTTCTTTCTCAGCTTCGGTCGAATTAAATTTTAAGATAATCTTTTTTTGTTAAAATAAAGCCAAGACGAGCCGTATAGGCGTAAACAAAGCTGATAAGAAACAAAAAATTCTGACGCGTGATTTCTGTCAACAAGTTTCGACATCCAGCGACAATGTTTTCTTTGAGAGACATATTTTTGTCACTTTGTCGTTTGATATTACCTTTATTTTACCTGTGAATCCAGCTGTTTACATTGCTAGTCATACATATCGGAAAGACACGAGCCGAGAGTTTTTCTCAAGGGAGTACGGATTAGAGGAAATATGTCTGGCTGTTGTCTACTGCATTTCTAAATAGGAATGACATTAGTGCCAATAGTTTGACTAGATATTGAATAATTTTTTATTCTATTCTTTGAAATACAGATAAATTTTTTTCTGTAAACAATTGTTATAAAAGTCTTCAGCTGAACAACGAATGATATTAACGATTCTGTTCAGATGTGTTTTGAAAAAAATTGGTTGTTTACACCTGGTAAATAAAGATAACTTTGTCTTTAACTCAGAAATATATATTTTTATTACATATTTGGAATACTTTAGAAAACATTAAATAAGGTGATTTCTAAGAAATAGATATTTTGAAGATTAACACTGAAGAAATGATTACAATTCTCAATGCAACACTTACGAATTTAAAATAACGGAAATATATTTTGTTTTGTATCCCTTTGCTTATATGAAATTTCAGCTCCGTCTGTAAGATTTTGTTATATATGTGTTAAGATAATTTTTAGTTCAAATTCAGGTGAATAACTAATTTTAGAAATATATGATTGACTTCAAATAGAGGAATAGATTTGACTGTGAACTTCTTATTAAAATCATTAAATCAATAAATCTAATTTAATATTTAAATCCAGTTTATTTCTTGCAGTAGGAAAAAAATAAGCATAGTAGTTCAGTGACTTCACAGTTCAAAGTATAACAGTGTTCAATTATATATTAGAAGGAACGTTGAATTATATATGTCATCGACCATGACGCCATGTGAATTAATTCCTTAGGTCACTAATAATGCTTTTCGCGTATTTCGAAACCAAAATAAACAGAAGTAAGTCGTTAAATAGTCTTTTGCTTTCCTTAAACTGTATTTTCTAGTGTATTATTGACAAATCATGCCTTTAAAACAAAACACTGGCATTAAAAACCTATCATGAACACTTTTGTCCATAAAAAATGGTTTACCTAAGTGTGGATTATGCTATTTTTAATGCGATCTCTATTAATCTTAGTCTAACATTGCTTAAAATTTCTGTGCTCGGATAATTCTTAATCAAAACAATGAATGAGACATAAAATGAATAATGAATGCTTGCTATCACAGAGTTCAGACTCAATGCAAGTGATACGCCTCGTTCCTGGCTGTTAATGATATTTCATACCCCTGAAATATCCAAACTTCGGAAATAGAAGACGCTTTGAGAGCGATCACAAAAGACATTCACCAACGAGTATACATCAAAAGCGAGCCAAGCAACTCTCACTAATAATTAACATATCATCACTGAATCACGTGGAGAACCATTCCCGATCTTAAGCCGTCCGCAAACGCGTTCCGAGAACCAAATGAACCTTGCTCATTCAAGGGCTTTCTGTAATTCACTCCAGTAGCAAATTGAAGTTCATTGTAGATGTTTGTAGCAATGGATTTCTATTTACATGGTGTGCCGAGTGAGAAGTTTGTATTGTTTGAATTCTTTCACACACGGAATATAAATTGAAACTATATAAAAACTATATTATATTATTACTCGCATTTTATCGTATTAAAGTCATTATTGATAATGTTTTGCTGCAACAATGCTCTCTTAGTTGCTTAACATTTCAGAATGTATTCGCTTAACCAGTTAACTGTTTTGACGTCTTTGGAAAATGCGTATCTAAACTGCGTCTCACAAATTAAGCGATGACGAGTATACTCGACAAACATAGAGTATGTGTAATATGGAATTAAATTGTAATGAAATGACTTTTATTTTATTTCATTACTCACATTCATTCATTTTACAACATTTTTCTGCACAACTTTATAATATTTACGTACTTCAAATTCTTTCATTGCACTGTAATATACAACACTTGTTGATCTGGTGACGGCTTGATGCAGACTAATTTACTTTCTTCGGTCAGACAAAAATATTGCGTCACTTATTGCATGGGCTAAAACAATATGTGAATCCGTAATTGCTTCAGTGATGACTAATAAAAGTTAACCATTTACGAAACAATAATTCATACCATATATGGTTCTCTCATAATTATTATTTAAAATCTTTTATTTCGACTTGGTCTCAAATATTTCAAACATCTTGAATTTATAATTTTTTATTTCGACTTGGCCTCAAATATTTCAAACATCTTGAAGTTTACGAATATATTTTAGTATTCACTAAAATTTCAATTTAAATTGCAAATTGTCACTACTGTTTACTCATGACGAATATATTCGTCACAACACAAAATAGTGCACATTTTAATGACGAGTATACTCGTCATAAACAGTTAACTGGTTGATATCAGTGTTAAGAGTGTCGAGGTAGAATGAGTGACACATCAGAATATTCTAGGGACATCCAAGTTCTAGCAAAGCATTTGGGTAATAATTTTTACATATTAAAGACACAGTTACCTATGCTAAACACAATAATGCAATATTTATTCATATTTTCTCTCGGACAAATAAAGTTTTTCATTGACGAATAATTAGTGTTTGCAACCATGTATAAATGTAGCGAAGATATTCTTGTCTCATCTAAAAGATTTAAATTTTCGTAATTTTTGATCTCTTAATTACATTATTAGAAAAAGGAGTTTCGAACACATAAATCACAGAAATTTATACTGAAATTATTTAGCAATCAATTTAATGAACTGGCAAAAATTGGTCTGTTGACAGCCATATAATCTTATATGAAGCATATTTACATTTTAACTGCAGTCAGACCCCAGTATATCGAACCCTCGGTTGTAACCAAATTTTCAAATGGTCCCAACAGAATTCCTATATAACTAATATATTTTCAAATGCTTGTAAAGAACTTCAAAAGCAAGGAATTCATATATAGTCAACTGAAATTCGCAATTTTATTTTCTGTCAGCTGGCTCTCAAAATCATCTGTTCTTCTTATTCCGTGGATGATTTTTTATCCATCAGTTGGACCACACAAGCCGTAGTCAATTAGCTCAGCTGTCATCAGCTAGCTCTATCCGAGGGGAAAATCGTATTAACAGGGAACCCTATGTTCATTTTCAATCCATCACCCAGTGTGACAATCGGTAGGTCGACAAAGGAACGGTTATCACTCAACCTCCTTCCCTTGTACTCCACTGGAAGAAATGCACATCTCTTTCCCTTGCATTTGACAAAACTTCTAAGACATGAGATACATATGTCATAGCATATTCTTTCACCTTCTTTAGTTCCATTGTTCCAGTTTTTGACATCGCGTAGATTTAAAATGAGTAGTTTTAGTAAACGGAAAGCTTTTCCCATCGAGGATAAAGTAAAAAATTAAGAAGCGAATAGAGAACGGTGAGAGTCAATCAGCTGTTTGTTGAGAATTTTCTCTTTCCAAATCTACAGTTCGTACCCTTTGGAAAAATCGTAGCTTGGTAATCTCGGCCTACGAGAAAATTCGGAACGGCACCAAGAAGTTGTGAAATGTAAGTACAATTAATTTCAATCTTTAATGTTTTAAAAACAAATACTTATTTTAATTTATTTAAGTCCATAAAAAATTGTAATACAGAGTAATTTTCTTTTTTCAGAAGAAAAATTAGCTTAATGATTATAGCAATTTTGTGTAGCCAGTATTTGAAAAATTGAATATAGCGAACTTTCGGTTATACCAGGTTACTCGATCAGTCAATTAAGGGTTCGTTATAACACGTTTTGACTGTATTTACATGAGAGCGACAAATAGTTTTGCTCTCAGTACTTTTTTCATTTCAGGAAAGCTTCGACTATACTAGCAGAAAGTATGAGATTTCATTTAGGCAAAACTATTCGTTATTATTAAATTTCTTTAAATCATATCTATATTCCGAAAATGATGTTTAAAATTATGATAGTAGTCTCTGGGGGTGTCACATTGCTATTTCTCTTCTTTAAATGCATTTAATTCCAATAAATAACTATTCTTGCTATTTTGTTCGAAATTTCAAATGTATCTTCTCTTATTTAAAGGATGGATCCATTCATAAATTAAAATTTTTTTTCATTTTTCCGTAATTTTATGTCCTGTGGAATTTTGCCGAAAAATGCATGATTAAAAAGGTATAAATTTGAAAAATCTTGACAAATTGTCTTATTAATACTTTTTAATAAAAAATTTTATCCTGAGCAATGATATTATTTATTCAAATAATGAGTTATTGAAAACAAATACAGTTTTTAACTGTTATCCGTATATATTCAAATGATTTTTTAGGCCTTTTGTTGAATTTATGAAAAATAGGAAAAATTTTCAAGAATTAAATTCAAAAATTTATTTAGATATCAAGAAGTAACCTTTATTACTTGGTTACTTATCGATATATTTATTCCGAACGGAAAAATATTACAATGAGGTTTTTTTAAAGTGTTCAAATAATATTCGGAGTGGTAGTGGATGTCACGAAATTTTTTAATAATGTTAAATAAAAAAAAATGCACTTGTAATACTCTTCAATGTTCAATCTCTATTTTAAGAAAGTAGTGAACTTCTTGATTCCAAAAGATAAAAATTGATTTTATGAAGAGAATTAAGAAAAATTTTGGAAAAAAACCGAATAAATATATTTTACGAAAGAGATAGCTCCCAAGTCTTTTCCTCTAATTATCCCTGATTATCGGATGTCTTTTTCAAAAATGTATCATCGAATCACTGTCATTATCCCAAAACAAATTTGATGTTGACATTTTTTTGCAACAGCTTTATTGAACAAAAGTGAAAAATTGTGTGTTTGATTTTTACTTGTAGAAGTTTCTCTTACAGGTTTAAAAGTAACATACTCCTTCTATAATTAGGATTTTTATTGTTATTACTATTAGGATTAGGATTTCTTATTGAAATAATTTTTTAAGAAATTCGAATATATATTTGAACTATACAGATTGACACGCCACAAAAAGGAAATAATCTTAAAATCTCCATTTCCATTACTGTTAAATACTGTATTTGATAATGTTTTTTTAAAAAAAATAATTAAAAATAGTATATGACGATCATATCCCCAATAATTGTTATTAAATATTATAATTTATATTATAGTTATTTAGTGCTCAAATTATTGTTATTTAATTTTCTGAGGCTAATTCATCTTCAATTCTGCTAAAAGTTGGTTGGAGTTTTACGTCAGTAAATTTTAATACTATTATTGTCATTATATCAACTTAGATACTTTTTACAATTAAATATTGATCTTGGTGTTACACAGTGGTATAATGGAACGAGGCCTCATAATTCTGAATCAACTAAACTAAATAATATGATATGATGTTTTGACCAAATTTGCTTACACTCCAATTTACTTTCACTGAAGAGACATCACGAGTATGTGGGTGAGAAACCGGTGGATAAGTAAGTGGGTTTTTGCTTCCCTAGTTGGTATACTAATGTTGTGGGCTTGAGTTACCTCCGCTTCGATGACGGGACATACCTTCTAAGGAAAGGGTTGGGAGGAGGCCGGAGTTGGTCATTAGAGATTCCGTCGTCAATTTCCGCATTAACGTCGTGATGACTATCATTCAGCTGATTCTTTTTTTTTGTTGGTTACCCACCAACTTAAAGAAATATAAAGGATTTCGACTGCATAATTTTCAGCTATTGTCAAATAACGGCTCTGCTGGTACCACTTTCTCCAATATTCTTCCACATACTGAGGTGTTACCAAGCTATGAAGCTGTAGCATCATAGTTGAACGATGATGCGCTATATCTAACTTCAGATTGCATTAGTTCTTCATAAACCATCATACGTACTTAATGGAATGAAAAAGCCTAATAATATTTTTCTGACTTCGTAGCTTGGATTGTCTGTGCGGCCGACGCGATCCGTTACAACAGATTAAATTAAAATCCAATAAAATAATTCAAAATTTTATTTCTAACTAGTCGCCTTTCGCGAAAAATTTGATCGCCGGCAATAATGACTCATCTTCCATATCACTCGATTCCTTTTGTATAATTTGATATTCATTGTTCCATTAATAACCTAGTTTTAAACTTCAAATTGTGATAGGCATTTAAGATGTGTTATTATAGTAGCCTTTTTGTTCACTGTGTACTTAAAGTCCCTAATGGTGTCTAGTCATATGTCGCAATTGTCCACGTCATTAAACGTCTAATTGCACGTTGCCAGCGCAACCTTCACTTTCTTATTATTAATGCGAAATATGCAGATGGTTCCATCCTTAAAATGGTGTGGCTCATTTTACATAGCATGTAATCTGAATTAAAATATGGTACTAAACAGAATTAAAATATGGTGATAAACAGAATTAAAATATGGTGATGAACAGAATTAAAATATGGTGATAAACAGAATTAAAATATGGTGATAAACAGAATTAAAATATGGTGATAAACAGAATTAAATACAACCATAATCCTTGAACTTACCGGATATGTTTTCAAATATACATATTGTCTTAGAGGGCTTTACTTACAGATTCCTCAAAAATTTGACAACATTTAAAAAAAGAAAGAGCCATAACAATTTTACCCAAGAATATGAAAAATATAGCCCGAGTCTTGATTCTTTATTTTTAAACAATGGAAGAGAAACATGTTATTAAATTTTTACATTAACAATGAAAACGATTTTGAATTTCATAGTAACGATGAAAAGCATTGTTGCAAATTATGCGTGAAAATAAATTTAAAAATTTGTTAAAATTAGGGGAGAACGGACGACAACTAAATTGCATCCTTGAATGGTTAATTTCCTTCGTTTTAAAAAGGGGCAACAATAACTTTCTTTGCGATAATGTTTTCGAAAGAATAATGAAGTTTCAAAAATGTCAAAGGTGTATCTTTAATATTTTAGAAATTATTTCGCTCTTAATTCATGACGGCATCAAAATATATTCCTAAAAATTATTTCAATATCTTTTTATCCAAATTCAGTTTATCAGCCTAATTTAAAATGTAGAGTTGTTTCCTATTTATAATAAAAATTTATAAGGGTGTGCATTCTTATCGTCTCTAAATAGATAGTTTCTAAGCCGTTAGAAGAAGGCATATACTTCCAACGAGAAAAAATATTTTAAACAGCATAAAACATTATATTATATGCTCTTTGGTTCAATAAATATACTTCTGAAAGCATTGGGAAGTTAAAATTTTTATGCAGTTCCCCGGATTATTAGCAATGTTTAGTAAAATATTCTTGACGATATATACTTCTACGATTCTAAAACTATAGTACGATTCTGACTATTTAGAAATAATCTGTTGCACCACGATTGGAAATGACAACATATATAATTATTTTAAGAGATTTTACTATTTTGAATATGTTTATCATCAAGTGCAAGGTAAAACTGTACTTATATTAAGCATTCAATTTTTATACAATAAACAGAAATATTTTCTCATTTCTCATTATGCCTTTCTGTCAAAAAATTATATTTAACTAAATATTATATATATCTTACAACCCACGCACAGTGTTGTGCATTATATTTCTGTAAATATATATAAAAAAATTGAAAGTAAAATATTTGAATTTGGAAAAGCAGTAGAAATTTTATTTTAAAATGGAAGCAATTTGTTTTTAAATTAAACTCCAACTTACGCATTTGAAAATAAATTTTTCTTTTGAATGTTCTCTAATTTAAAGTCTAGGATACAATATCCATAAAATTTGAAAAAAAATGTTAACAAAATACCATATCACCTTCAAATAGAATATAAGTATATTTCAAACAGAAAGAAGTGCACCGGATGATTTTTAGTTTATTTTTTATCTGAACTTGAAAGTGTCCTCATACGTCTTCCATTTTAATAATAAGTAGTTCCCATACTTTAAAATTCTTAGATTTATATTTTATTTCACTCTCAAGAAGCATGGTATGTACCCAAGAGATTCAATTTAATTTGGTGAGAAATTCTAGTTAATTAAAATACATTTTAATTAACTAGAATATTTTTGAGTTTTTCTTTAGTTTTGCACGAAGGAAACAAAAATAGCGATACTAAATATAAACTCACTGTTTTTAAGAGTAATTTTATAGCGAACTTCTGTACACTGCAAATTTTAGCAATCAAAGAAGACAGAGATTCCTCATGAAAGATGGAACGACACAGGATTTATTGTCACCAATTTTGATATAAAATTTCCTTCGACATTTTCTGAAGAATTAGTTTATGTTGTAATTTTTCCAAGAAAAGAATTGAGAGAGTTCAGGCTATAAAATGATTATTTATAAGTATCAATCTCAATAAATTATGCGAATTTCTTTTATTTTGTTATTTTTCCGAATTTTGTCACCAAAGGGTTTTGATTTGGTTCTGAAGAATACTGTCAAAGAAGAAATTGATAATCTTATTCAGGGCTGATTTTTTCACGTTTGTTGTAATACATATAGTGAGATATTTAATTTTCTCATGCCTTCTAAATTTTTGAAATGCAGTGCCTCATTCTTTAGAATTCTAAAGGATTTTATTCAAGATCTTTAAGTTCCATTGGAATGAAATTATAGAAACTCAATCCTATAGAAATATTTATATGAATTTATGCATATAAATAACATTATTGTTAAAATAAATTAACGTTGGCAATGGCTACTCAAATATTTCTAATTCAACATTTTCGAATACTCCTCTCAATGATACTATGTGTATGCATTCTTTTTTGCATACATAAAATAAATTAATGTTTAATTTTTTTAATGGATATGCAATTTAATAATAACTAGCAGCTTTCCATGACTAGTTTGCTCATCAGGAATATTGGTTGTGTTTTATGTTAATATATCTTATTCTAACTTCTTGCTCTTTAAATTTCTTTAAGTGATACTATTACTCGATAATTTTACCATCTTTCTTGTTCCAATTCCTAAAATTTCCTTCTTAGCATACAATAAAAAATTCCGACTTGTAAGAAACATAATAATTGAGTAAGTCTTACTCACAGACTTTAAAAGGCCTGAAAATCTCATACAATATTTTATCAGCCAACGGAAGTCAGACTTTTTCGGGGAAATCTATTGGGGCCATTTAAATGTGACCTCTTTCTCTAAAGCGAATGTTCTCTTAGAATTAACGAAGTAACTTTCACAATTTGGTAAACTGCATTTCCCTAGATTAAGAGTTGAAATTCGGCTGAATAAACTTTTCTTTATAACCCTGCTTGTTAAAATAGAAAACCTTGCACTTTTAGGTCGTTGCTGAAAAAGAGAGTTCACTTGGGTGAAGAATTTTCTCACCTACATGCACACCAATTAAGTAGTGTCAATGAATAAGTGAGGGTTTAGCTTCAGCAATGTGCGTGGAGGATTATATGTTCTAGAATATATTGCAACTATTTTAAATTGATAAAGAATGTAAGTTTGAACTCCTTTTGTTAGCTCAACGTGTTTTACATGCATCCAGCTGGAAATAACTTGCCCAATTTTTTTACTCTAATTTTAATAAGCGATCTCTAATCATCTAATTTCACATGACTGAGGGAAGCGAACTCTTGTTTTAAGAAGACCGTTTGATATTTCATATGTTTGTCTGTCAATTTTGTTTGTTATGTGGACACGACCAAACGTGTTGTTCGATTTTCTTCGAATTTGGCATTAATACACATTGAAGTCATTAAAATTGAAAAGATTTTATTCATGTCGTTTCAAGGTTGTGACCGTTTCAATGGTTCCGTTTCATATAATGTTCGGTTCTTTTCAACGATTCTTGACGATTCTTCATTCACAAAGTCTCCAAAAATAAAGGTAGAAACAAATGACATTTAATTGTGATTTTGTTTATGCAGATAAAGCAAACATTTAATTGTAGTTTTGTTAATACTGATAACAGCAGACATTTAAAAACATTGTGCCGTATTTCAGCTTAATACTACACTATAATGTCTCTGTAGTGAGACTTTTTTTATTCACTAACACTTGGCGTGGTTGAGAAAAACTAGCATAATTTTTGGCTTTATCGTGACAAAATTGAGACTACAATTGAACTCATACGATGTTTTTTTTTATTTCCGTAGGAATATGTTTCATATTAACAAACTTGACGCAGAACTTTTCAAAATAACAAAGCATTTCTGATTATATGTTTCCGTTTCACGTATGAAAGTTCAGTAAATTATTTACTGCATAATTATACAATAAATAACATAGAAACTTTAGTAAATTAAGCAACCCATATCGACCTTTCAACATCTTCAATTTTCTTTACTTCAATTTCAAACGATTTTTGTATTACATTGACACCCTATACGTTAGAATTTCAAGAAAGTCCTCCATCTTTGAAGGACAGAACACAAATGTATATTTAAGAGCCATCATTTCAGCAAAATCCCAATCTAAGTTAGTAGCAATCAAGCAGTCTAATCTCGAACCATTCATATCGTCTGAGATATAGACCTTCCATCTGAAGTGAAGAAATTAGACTAATAGAAACGGTTTTCCATTGACTACAAACGATTAAGACTAGGCTCTCCTTCGAACAACGGCACGGAATGAAAATTTTCTTCACTGTGTTCAGCTGGATATTTGAAGTTTAATTTCAGCTGTACTCATTTTCGTTGTGTGTCAACATTATTGTTAAACCAGAAAGAGAATTCCAGAAGTGAAGAATACTTGAAATGAGAGTTCATTTATATTAAAGTCCCGTTTTGAAGCAACACGAGGTCTATTTTGGAATGAACGCAGTAATTTTTAACGAGGTCAACATCTGAGCTGGCACCCCCATCCAAACTTCTGCATGACATCAGCGGGATTACCTTTGACTCACTGCGGAAGATTTAGCGTGTAACAGGGAGGATCTACAATGGAATCGAGTCTCGAACCCTCCGGCCCGAACCCGAAACCTCACTACTAAACCACCGAGGCCCGGTTGAAGTGAGAAGAGATGCAATCTAGGAGGAAAATTTTGAAGCATTAAGTTTCGCTTCATGAATATTTATAAGATCGCTTCCAGGCTCGCCAAGCTTTTGTCGGCACATTTAATTTTAACGCGGGGTCACAAATTTAAAACCACGGTCGGCGATTCTTAGGTTTTAGTTTCGCGGTTTGTTACTTCAACCGCCTTTTTAGAATAATTGTCCAGCTTTATTAGAATTTTCCCACCACCTAGCGATAATGTGTAAGTATTCGCAGTAGAGAGAAAGCAAAGCCAAACGTAATATGCCTGGTTTTAAATTTTATGAGCATTTTCACTTACATTTCAGTGATTTCACGGCTCGTTTCTCTTAAATCCGTTCCAGAGAAAATGGATGATGATTATACTTCAAGATCCGAGTAATTTCAAAATTGTTTGCATTACCAAATATAATTAGTGCCTGGATGGTAAAACAAATGTTTGAAATGACTCTCGTTGTTGTGAAAGTTATTTTTGCTAGCGCTAACGGTGAATATAATTCCATTATTTAGAACGCATTAGGGTGGAAAACTAGTTTAGCTCATTTGCATTTTCACAAATAAAGTTAGCCATTCTCTTTCATTAAGATTCACAAAGATGTAATTTGAACTTCTGGGAGAATAACTTGATTGTAATATTATAATAGTGTTACATATTGCCAAATTTTATTTAATATAACTGTGTGCAATCTAAATGTAAATATATCAGAATACCAAATTGACATACTATTTAGAAATATTCTCTTATATATATATATTGTTACAAAAAATGTCTTGTTGGTGTACACGAATGCAAATCAACAAGCAGGATAATAAAAAAAAATGACTCTTTATTCCACGAAGATTTCAGCAAAACACTAACGTAGCACAGGTAACAAAACGGAACAGCACTTGTATAAATTAACAGCAGAGATCATCAATAAATCTCAGTCATAGCACTTTTAATAGCATTCAAATGTTTCTCGGTTCACCAGCTTCACTGCTGATTCAAGTCCAACTCTCTGCTCTTGGTTTGAGAACTTTCTCTTATATCCTTTCGACAGGAAGTAACGTCATTATGTAGAAAGTGACGTAATCTCTAGAAGGTCATGAAGTTACTGGCTCCCAGTAGAGATAGGTCCACAGTTCAGGATTTTTCTAGAAGATTCCTTTTGTTGTCAAAGTCGCAACAATAGTTGTCAAGTTTTTGGCCCCTCAGGGAAACAACTTTACAACTTCGAAACAATATATTGTTGTCGAAAATTATTACATATATTATGTAATCAAAAGTATCCGAACACATTCGGATTTACAATTTTTTTCAAATTTCTCCAAAAAGTCTGGACTAACTGTTCTTGATCGTCGGTTATGTAAAGAATAGGCTTGAAATCACATTTTACCTTGAAGATTCGGTCTCAAAGGGCACTTAGGAGACGGATCAGAAATTAACGATGAGAAAAAATACTGTGTTCACACCGTTTCACAGAAAGCAAATCGCACTAATTTGCAACATTCATCAATGTTTTAGTTTGTTGTGCTTGCATGTATACTGACATGTATTTTTGTAAAAATAGCACGTGTGTTCGAAGATGTTTGGTTGTTTCTTTAAAACAACCCAAATTTGTTTGCATAGTTTTTGATTATAATATGCACAATTTTCAACTAGAATCTTATAGAATGTGTGATAATATGCCAGCAAAGCATTGTATTAAAATTGCAAGTAAATAATTTTATTAATTAAGGAAATAAGAATATCTGTAGTGAATAATTTTTAACTGCGTATGTGCGAAACATAGCATAATATTTCTTTCGTAATTTCGAAGCTAAATATATAGGGTTGCTTATATAAAAATTCCAGTTGAATAATATTAAGATTGAGAAAAATATTGTCAATGAGTGAGCAAAATTTTGATTGGCGTATAAGAATTGCCAGAGAGCCATGATTTCAATCGACTAATAGAGACTATCTTAAGCTAATAGACCGCGACTCCGAATGGAGAGTGTAAACAACAATTTCAACGCAGTTATGAAAATTCTCTCAGCTCCGTTTTACTTCGTATTTCTCCGGTGCCCAAATAATTGCACGATAAATTAACTAAGAAAAGTGTCTTGACTTAGAAGATAACTTTAAAAATTTTTTAACAACAACAATTAATTGCTTTTCTAATAGTTGGCATTAACTCATTTTTTGTTTATGTTTGAGCTATGAGGTCGTACCAAAAATTTTCAAACAGCGAAGTGGTATCAAAAATAAATTTCGAGGGGTTCGCGATTGATAGAAGTTTATAAAGGCCAAGAGTAATGCAATAGGCAATAACTATGCCTTCTATTACTTTTGAGCCGACCATTCACCTGAAGGATAGCCATGCCATTTGTCCTAAGCCCGGTTTTTCCCACCCATTTTAATCGAAAAATACAGGCACGCCATTCACTTGTATTTAAAAGGACGCTAACTCTGAACAATGGTAGGGGAACGATCTTCTTTTCCTCTCTACAGTTGTATGTCAATCGCTCTTCGATTTTGCCCAGTGAGCAGATTTTAATTTATGCTACCCTCAAAGCGAGGCTTCCGTCTACGCAAGGCATTGATCTTTTCGTTAGCCTCCTTCAGGCTCCCTCGGAAGCGAGACTTTAAACTCCAGCGTTTCTCGCTCCGATTTCAGTCAAGACGGAATTCCAACCACCACAAGCCATTTGGCTGATTTCCATAGATTTTTATTGTTTTTTACCACGTTTTTATTAACTCGGTTTCTTGTCTGTCTGTCTGTCTGTTCGGTACAAATTTTGCAATGAATTTTAAACTCACTTCCCGATGAGCTGGAGACTTGAAACTTTAAACATAGCTCAGAACTAGATGACAATACAATATTAATTCGCTTTCTTGGCTGTCTGTTTGTCTGTTAATTTTTTATTTCATATTTCGTGTTTAACCGACCCAGAGCTTCGATAGATGGCGCTGTCCAGGCGTCACTCGTGAATAGCGAGGAAGGGAAATCTCGAGTTTGAAGGATTCCAAGAAATCGCGGGGGAACATCGAAGAGTGGATTGAAGTTCGGAGGGGAGGGTTTGCTATACCAGAGTGACAATAATTTGTTAGCCGTGAAATTCCAGAGGGAGGGGGGGGAGTAAAATGCTGTTCGGGTGCTAGTTGTTTTCACGAAAGTTTCTGCGTCAAGTAACTTAATTTTTCAGGAAAATAACAATTTTCTATTTATGATCAGGTGAAGAGAAACTGAAATAAACCTGAAATTTGCCACGTCTCCATCATAATCTCATCAAGATGGTTAAAATCGATTGCAAAATTTCACACACAGAAGACTAAAAAGCAGAAAATAATTATTTAAATAAAATAAAAATTTTAATATACCACGTAAGTATACCACTAAAAAGTAAAAAATAATTTCTTCTAGCCCCATACAGATTTATAACCTCATACAGATTTTAAGCGAAAAACGTGGGGCTCATGCAATATTTAATAGTAAGGAGTGTAGGGAGTAGCTGTCGTTGAGAACTCACACAACAGTTCATATAATTTCCATTGCAAAAGAATTGTTAGTGACTGAAATAAACTACTTATGCATCAATTATCTATTGCATGCGCCCAACGAAACATACGAGAAACACGATTACATGAACATAAGTTTGCCGGATGCGGTTTAAAATTTGGGACCCAGAGTTAAAATTAAAAGAGTTGACAAGAGCTTTGGAACCATAAAAGCGATCTTATAAATATTCACGAAGCTAAATTTACTGCTTCAGAATTTGAGTCTAGAAGGCACCTTTGCTCATCGCAAGCATTTTCTCCTATTATTCTATTTCGCAGAATCCTGACTGCTTTACCGAACGAAAATGAGAATGCTTGAAATTGAAGTTTTAAAATTCCAGCTGGCCTGGATAAGGTATACTATTCAGCATTCCTTGTTTGAAAAGTGTTCTTATTTGTTTAAAGTAGTGTTCCTTAAACATCGATAGACTATCGATACTATCAAAGTCAAGTCGATAGTGTCAGATTTTCGGAACTTTCTATTGAAACAATCGATAGTATCGATAGTTTTCTCCCAGGCAATGAAAGTATCGACTGGAATTATCGATAGTTTCAAAACTATCGACTGGAACTATCGATAGTTTCAAAACTATCGACTGAAACAATCGACTGGAACTATCGATAGTTTCAAAACTATCAACTGAAACAATCGACAGCAACTATCTATTGTTTCTAGACTATCGACTGGAAGAACACCTATCGATAGTATCGCCGGGGAGAGAACTATCGATGTGTAAGGAACATAGTTTAGAGAGCCACTGAAAACTAACAGGCCTGTTCGCTTAAGTTAAAAGATCTCTATTTCCAACTTTTTTAATTAGCTGATAAAATATTATGCTACTAGTAGTAACTGGTGCTCTTCTAGTGTAATGATGGATCTTTAAAATTCATTTTTTATGAAAGCTATTGTCTAATAGGGCTTATGTATAGAATTGAAGATAATTGTCTGGATGTGTTTTCTATAATCATTTACTTTCTCCCTCTAGGTACAAAGATTTTTCTTGTGATTGACATATATTCATAATGAAGATAAATTATGCATTTTATTTATTGTGATAGCTACTTCGAATGAGTAATTGGACGAACGAAACGAGATCTTGTTTTGAGACAACTGTAAGGTCATTTATCTGTTTACCTGCAAATTTGTTTGTTACATCACGATCAAACACTTTGTTCGATTTTCTTCTGACATGGCATGAATATTACTTGAAGTCATTAAAACGACGTATGTGTAAGGATTTTTATTTTTTGATTCCGTTTCAAGATATTTACTGTTTTGATATTTTCATTGTTTGACGAGTCAAAGACAAGTTTGGCTCCATAAAAACATTTCAATCATTTTGGTAATGGTGAGAGATTTAATTGCAGCTTTGTTACTACTGGTAAAAGCAGACACTTAGTTGTAATTTTTGAATACTTATAAAAGCAGACACTTAGTTGTAATTTTTGAATACTGATAAAAGCAGACACTTAGTTGTAATTTTTGAATACTGATAAAAGCAGACACTTAGTTGTAATTTTTGAATACTGATAAAAGCAGAAACTTAACATTCGAAAAAAGTTGGCAAAACCTTTAAAGACTGCGGTGAAGAGCGCAATTTGATTTTTGTAATGAACTTTTTGAGGAGGGGGGGGGGTCAACTTTTCTGAGAAGTACTGATATTTTATATTATTTTGCCCTTCACCCTTGAGCAATTTTAAATTTTTCCGGCTACATTGTATCCCTATTTATTTGTAACACTTACGAAAAAGTCAGAACATTTTTATATCGAACATTATCCTTTTTGTTGGCATTTCATTAATCTCGCCAACATCTCGAGACATTTTCATTAATCTCGCCAACGTCTCGAGACATTTTCATTAATCTCGCCAACCAAACTGCTTTCAATGATTCGATTTCTGTATCGACTGAACCAAGACAAGTTAAGAAATAAGGATTGATAATTTACATTTCTGTGCATCAAAGAAAAGCGATTATTATTTCTGAATATTGAAATACAAAACACGTAGATCCGGTGTATAGAATTACAAAATATAGGATACTAGCAGAATATCCTGCGTTGCTCTGTCTTTTTAATATCAAAACGTTATAGTAGATAGGAAACTACGAACAGTGATCTATTTTCACTGTTGGTAAAGTAAAAATAATTCCCGCTAAACTGGAATAAATGAACCAAATCAATATTTGTTCCTATTATAAATTGTTAATCGTCTGCTTTTCAGCAAAAAATAAAATGAAATGAAATATATTTAAAATGTCATTTACACGCTAAATATTACACGCGCCAGTACAATTTTACAATTTAGTTGCTTATGATTCGCCAATGTTTCGTTGTTTAAAACTCTCTCTAAATTATTACTCTAAAACTAAAATAAACTCTTCTTTCATACTCTAAATAAAGAATCTCCAGTTTACCGACTTTAATTGCCGTTTTTATTATATGAAGAATACAAAGTTAAACTCAAATTCTAAAGACATTTTTCTACTCTACTAAAACAACGTTGCCATTCCTGAAAAACAAACTCTTAAAACATAGATAATATAAATAGACAATCAATTACAAAACATGCAATATAAAGAAAATGGTAACAGTAATTAATCGTTTGAGGTTAATGAAATATTATTTAGAGTTTTTTAGTTATGAAAATGTAAAGGAAAAATATTAAAGTCAAAATATTGTTCAACAGCGGTAAACAAGTGGATAAGAGCGCGTTCCGCCAAGCTGTGTTATTTCAATTTTATTTGATAACGTGTTTTCAGATCAGCGAGAGTTTTCGTCCTAGTTAGATGAACGTGGCATTGCAGCTAGTGCTTTCTGTTTACGGCATTTCAAAATGGTTAGTAAAATCCTTTGAGTTCTATGAAAAGTTTTCATTTTCTAAGTATCATTCGCTTACACAACAACTTTTAATGGACGTTTTGTGTGAATATTGAATTTTGAATTATTATTTGCGTGGTAATGACTCAAAGAAAACTTAATCTCTATTCTTTTGTAGTGCAGTTAATACTATTCCACTGTACATTAATCTGTGCGTCAATCAGACAAGAAACACAGCCTACTCAACAACGGTGCCGTTGATTTAAAATTGAAGTGTGGAAGAAAATATTTTCGAATATAGGTATGATACAACAAGAGAAAAATGTGAAAATCAATATATGGAACCACGTACATGGACTGGGCTTTTTGTTCCACATTCATTTTCGGAACTTCAAGAATGTGAAATATATGTCAACGCGTTTAGAGATCAAGGTAATGTCCTGAAGAATTAAGTGAAGAAATTTCACATATGCAATGTGTGTGGTTTAGTATATATTCTAAAACGACAATTTTTAAAGCATTTACAAGTTCATTCGAAGGAAAAAGAGAACGTATGTGAAGAATGTGAGAAAGTTTTCAATGACAGAAAATATTTAGTGTGCCGTATACTTATTCCTACAAACTAGAAACCTTTTATTTGTAAATTCTGCGTTAAGACGTTTCATAAAGTAAGTAGTATGGCATCATCTGTGCGTGTTAATACGAGAGAAAAACCTTTTGTTTGTGAAGTTTGTGGTAAAGCATTCTATCAAAGAGGTAATTTAAAATCCCATTTAGTGTCTCACTCTGAAGAAAAGCCTTACGCTTGCGAAGTCTGCGGTAAGGCATTTGCTCGAAGAGGTGGTCTGAAATCACATTTTTCTGTTCACACGGAAGAAAAACCTTATGATTGTGAAGTCTGTGGTAAAGCATTCACTCGAAGAAATAATTTGAGAGCACATTTACATCTTCATAGTGGAGAGAAACCTTACGCTTGTGAAGTCTGTGCCAAAACATTCACTCAAAAAATTAATATGATAAAACATTTGCGTGCTCATGCGAAAGAAAAACCTTGTGTTTGTGAAATCTGTGGTAAGGCGTTCACTGAAAGATATGCTATAAAATTACATGAACGCATTCATAGGAATGAGAAACCTTTTGTTTGTGAGGTCTGCGGTAAAGCATTCACTCAGGTAGGTAATTTGACTACACATATGCGTGTTCATACGAAAGAAAAGCCTTTTGTTTGCACGGTCTGCAGTAAAGCATTTAATACAGGAAGTCAGTTGAAAATACATTTGCGCACTCATACAGAAGAAAAACCTTTTGTTTGTGAAATTTGTGGCAAAGCATTCGCTCAAAGAAATAATTTAAAATCACATTTGAGTGTCCATATTAAAGAAAAACTTGAAGCAGTATAGCATGATCGACAGAAGTGCATAGAAATTACATTTATTTATTCATGAAAAAGAAATACCTTGTGTTTGTGAAATTTGAGGTAAATAATTCACTGATAGAAGTAACTTTTGATAATGCATCTACTGTATTGATGATTCTCGTTAGTCATACAAATGAGAAGCTATATTCCTGTAAAAATATGCATGGAAACATTGAGACAAAAATGGCAATTGCAACACCATTAACTGACTCGTAGATAGAGAAGCCTCATGGCTGTTATACTTGTGGCAAAGCTTTTTCCCAACGGTCTGATTAAAATGGATATTTTTACGTTCATGAGCAAGAAAATCTGATAAAAATGTGCGCAAAAAAATCGTTACTGTTATTCTCTTAAAAATGAGCCCTTTTCTTCACATGTTTTAAAACCTTAAAATGATAATTGTATGCAAAATATTTGACAAAAATTGCAATTTCCGCCTTGAGTTTCATGCGTGTATGTTAAAATTCCATTTATACTTGATATTTTATGTCTTGAATGTAATATAATTCGCTGATATTCTATACTTTTATTGTATCTTATTCATATGTATTCATATTTCATTTTGAATTGTATATATAGAAGATGGTGCAACTTTGTTAGGCAACTACTTTTTATTGGCGTTTTGTCTGTTAGAAAATTTGTTATGCAGTCACCAACGAACAAAGATATTATGAGGTGCTTCTTCGAATTTGACATGAAGGTTCGCTGATGCCATAAAAAATTACGAATATGTAAAAATTCTTTTTTAAATCAGTTTCAAGATGGTGGGCGTTTTAAAGGTCTCAATGGCAAGTTCGGCACCATAAAAACATTTGAATGATTTTGGTAATGGCTGGACATTTAATTGTAATTTTGTGAACATTGATAAAAGTAGGTATTTAATTATAGTTTTATTAATACAAATGAAAGCTGACAATTAATTGTAATTTTGTTAATAATGATGAAAGGAAAGATCTGCGTAAATAATTTTCAATGAAATAAAGAGACACATAAGGTCATAGTTCCAAGTTGAGAGTAGATCTTTCCTGTTCAGTTCCATCTGATCTTTTTTTCTTTTCTTTTCTTGAAAGTAAGTTATCTCGACAATTCTAGTCAAACTGTTTATGCTATAAAAATTTGAAGACTACCTCCATTCTCGAGCGTAAAGTTTCCTGAAACTTTGTTCCAGTACATTTTTTATCTAACTTTATTAATAAGTAAATGTATTTGTATTTGAAATAAAGGGAGTAGAATGTGCGCATAATATAGTTGTGCAATATTGTACAATATCTGATTTAAGATTGTAAATATAGCTTTGTCAGATGGTGTATATATGGGGGCAAAGAAGGAAGATCCTTGATAGACAAATTGTGATGTCTGGTGACCTTGGAAACAATACTGTCTTCAAAATGAAAGACACCATTAGATGAGTCTTTAAAAATTGCGAGGAAAAATAGATGTTAGATTTTTGTTTGGGAGGTGAGACGCGAGATCTACTTTCACAGAATTACCAGTGAAGAAAATTAACTGTAAAAAGGAATGAAAGTAGAATTGCATTTGCTAAAAGATAGCTGATGACTTCTGATACTTTAATATATCCAAGATGTACTAATTATTAGTCTCCGTTCTGAGCTTTCTTTTCTTAGCATCGTAATGTTTTTTAAAAATATTTAATTTTGTTTTCAGAGCGTTTGGAATAAACAATGATTATACCTATTAAAACGATTCACTTTTACACTTTTAAAACCTCATTTAGAAAATATAATGAAAACGAAACCACTGTCAGTTTTTAATTAGTAAATATTATCTTATCTCTCAAATGTGACGCTGCTTTAAATAAATAATGGTGATTTATAATTGTAAAAACACCGAAGAAAGATAAACAAGGATGAAAATAAGAATAAAAGTGTAATTTTTGGAGTACAGAAATAACAGTCTAGTGCTGAATACATTGAATCTTGACATGCCATTTTTTAAATTTTACAATTTAATTTTTTCAGAAGTCCAGAATGATTTTCAAAATAAGCTAGTTGTCTCTTTATTTCCTATTTAGAAGATAGAATGCCAGTTTAATAACAAAATAGTATACGTTTTAAGTTTGTTTCATAATGCTTTGCTGTGTGCATTCTTTAAATTTATTATTCAATTTTCTCGTTGACAGTTTATAATATAAATATTACACTACGAAACGGACATTGATATTTATTAAAAGGAAGATTTGACATGGTGCTATTGTATCATGTAAAAAATTATGTGCTTATAATGCTTTATTTGAAATCATATTTTCTAAGAAGTAAAAATTTTGAATTTCGACGTCCCGTCGAAAAGAAAAGAGAGAAAAAAATGAATAGAGGCTGCCTTTTTCAAACAGCCGGCTGATGTCAAAGGCGTAGGACTGCTTTACTCGCGTAACTCTTTTGTCTCTCGAAGTTTCTCGGTTTCTCTTTGTTACTCGCGATTCTCTTTTGTTTCTCCAAGCTTTTCGGATTCATTTACTAGCATTTTTGCCCAACTTGGCGACTCAGTAGTCGCTGAACTACAATTCCGATTTTCAATTTTTTTGTAACTTCTGTTGTTACTCTTTATCTCTAAAATAAGACATTAGATATGTTTTTAACATATGTAGTTACTGAGATATAGAGAATCTCCCATACAACATTTTTTGTGGCGTTTTGGAGTGTGAATCAAATTCCTTCCTGAGACCCAATGTTAGGAATGTAGTCCTAAGTTAAAAATATATCAGTTATTTCACACAGGAGCAAGGTCAATGAAAACGTTTCTTTCGAAGAAGGTAAAAGAAAAGATAGAAGTTTGCCATGATTTAAGGTAAAAGAAAAGATAGAAGTTTGCCATGATTTGCTTCAGTGCATTACACAACAGCAATGATATAATTTACGAAAGTAAGCAGCTTTAATTTTTGGGCAGGTAACCGATCGTAAATCTCCATATAAAAGGTGGCATTACGCCAAATATCCTTTAGTATATGACTTTTACTTGCAGCTTGGCGAAGATAGAAACTCTCGTAATGGAATCAGTGCAATACAAAAATGTCATTTCTTGGCGAATGGACTGCTTATGTCGCCAATCTTAATGCTCCATGCATATTGTGTTCGGGAGGAAATAAGTAATCTTTAACACCATGAGACTAGATCTTCAGTCTTAAATGTTATCCATCTGACCTGTTATTTCGGAAAAAGCAGTCGAAGATCACGAAGGGAGGTAAGGAGGATATACTATCATTAAATTTTCTCAAAATACCTTCCCAGAACAGAAGCGGACAAAAACCATGATAACATGTTGCGTAAATGAATCGCGTAAAAAATTATGCCCTCCGGTTTAGCTGACGAATTATTTATGGCCTTCAGCAGAAATAGAGGAGTGTTGTTGTCTATAGAAGTCAAAATTAGCCTTTCGAAGGAGTGTGACAATCAATCTTGAATGTGGGTGATGAATTTATGTCGTAGGTCTCTTTAACACATGCAGAGGCGCTCTTTGTTGCATTCCTTGGACACGAAAAGCGTGCCGGCACCTTCGCCATACCTAGAAGAAAGAAAAGAAAGCGTGCTGAGACGCTCTCTGTCTCTGAGAAAAGCTGCAAATACAGACAAGAGACCCTCGCCGCAACGAATGCATTATTTCGCATAGTTTCAATTTTTCGTTTGAAGGATCACTGAATAAAAAAAATTGCTGAATATTATATTCGGAAAAATTCATCATTGCTAAAAGCTAGAATTTAAAACATGGATCGATATAACTTAAATAATGTTATGTCTGGGATTTAGGTCTTTCTTGTTACTTTTCGTCTTTTTGGTTCATTTTTAACATTATTCCCCTTAAGGTGGAGAAATTCCAAAGATAAATCTGAAAATTGTATTTATCAAGCACTGAGCAATGCAATTGCATTGATCTTTAAAATATATGCTCAGTGAGCACCTATAAAATTTCAAGTCGAAGACAACCTTTTTTCAAGCATGGAAATATCTGATTTTCTTATTCCTGAAGAAATGAATGTCATCAATATTGTTCATAAATATTGAAATTGTTATTTTCATTATATTATTATTATTTCTTATATTGAATTAGTACCCGGCATTGCTCATGTTTCATATAGGTCAAACACCAGCCGTATCAAACTTCATGTCAATCGTCCATTTGCCTCATGTATTTAAACGACTTTACCCCACTCTACCCTCAGGGATTGGATTAGCGTTTATTTACCCTTAGAGTATTTTTAATCAGCGACTGAGAATCATATGTACTGAATTTCATCAAACTTGTCCGAGCCATATCCAGCAGCATGTCAATCTTCTAAAAGTTTTCATGTATTTTTGTCGATTTTGCTCCATCCTTCTCTGCGAATTTGGATTAGCGTTTATTTGCCCATACATAACTTTTTGTGAGCCCACAAGGAATACATGTGCAAAGTATCGTAAAAATTGTTACAGCTATATCCAATATCATGCCAATTGGCCTATTTATTAAATACATTTAAAAGACTATGCTCCACATATCCATATATGCGATGCCAAAAGTTTAGTTTTATTTTTCCATTTTTTATGTGATATTTGTTGAAATTCAAAAGATCGAATGACGATTAGAAAATTATTACAAATATTATACTTTCAGGCTAATTATTTAATAAGCCATTCAAGATATATTACATTTTTCTATTTACAATATGAAACAATTTTGAATTACCTTTGCAAGGAAACGAAATTGAATATTTTATCATTAAGATCTTAGATAAGCATTATATGATAATTCCTAAATTTAAATTTATTGAAAAATTTGTATTTATCAGTTTTTTTCTAATCTATGATACCAATAAGATCGTTTAGATTTTTCCTAAAACGCCAGCCAGTTACGATATCAAAAGTTTATTTCTTTCGAAAATTATAAAAATAAAAGAAGTAATGTCGTGATTTGTTTCGGTATAGAAAACAACAGCCATAATATAATTCATAAAAGTAACCACCTTTTATATTTTTTTATTTGTTTTTATTTTATTTATTTATTTATTTTTTCTCTTGGAGAGGTTACGAACGTTGCCCTCCATATAAAACTTGGCTTTATACCAGATATCCCGACTGATATTTGTTGCTTGGCGACGAAAGAAGCTCACATAAGAGCATTACTCCAGGACAGCAATATCTCTTCTTGGCGAACGTATTGCTTTTGTCGCCAGTCTTAAAGTTCCAAGCATACTATGTGCAGGAGAAAATAAGTATCCGTAAAAACCATCAAAGTGATATCACCAGCCTTAAATCTTTCCCTTTAAGCCTATTAACTGGGGTGAGACGATCAAAACTAAAAATGGAAGAAGTTTTGAAAGAAGGTAAATAGGAATGGATATCCGCAAATTCATCCGCCTCATTTCTCATATTACTTTTCTGTGGAAAAAAGATGAAAAAAATATGAAGACACTGAAGTGTATTTCATAAAAATTTTACCCTCGAGTAGAATTGAATATGGATTTATGGTCTGGGCTGAAAAAGAGAACAGTTGTTGTTAGAAAAGCATCAGATTTGTTCTGTGAATGAAATGGGCATTGATTCTGATTGCTGCAGCTACAATTATGGGATAAGTTTTATTTAACGCAATTGAATGATCATACTGGAGAGCAAAATATTGTTGAAACAAAATTACATATTAGAAAATAAAGAATTCTGTGGTTCAGAATGAGATTTTAAAGCTTAAATCGATATTTCCTGACTTAATTTCTGTAATAGAAAAAACACATAAAATGGAATTATTTATTGCCTTCAGACTTCTGGTTTTTAACGAGATATTTTGCATTTTACACTCGCGCCTGTCATATTGACGTGTATCGAATTATCGCATTTTTAGGCTTATAAACTAAAATTTAATCATTAATTAGCTTTATAATTTGACACAAAATCCATTTGTACGCTTGAGAATACCATATTTTATTCTACAACGTTGAAGGAAATTCCTTATCAGAATTATTATTTATTAAAATTCATCTGTGTTTAATATTATAGAATTTCATCAAGGAAATTTTTTTCTGAAATAAAGCCCAATGTTGTCAGTTGGTAACAAACTGTTTTTTAGCCATAAACTATACTTAACCCCTTAACGGTTGCGCCCGTCATATTGACGTGCATCGAATTGTCTCGTTGTTAGGCTTATAAACTAAAATTTAATCATTAATTAGCTTTATAATATGATACAAAAATTGCATAGTATCCATAAGCATCTCAAGTATTCTATGCCTTCTTAGATGAATGAGAACGGCATCCCCTTTCCAGAAAAGGAGGGGTCATCTTATTAGATAGCAAAAAATTGCGATCCTTAAGGGGTTAAAACAATTGTCCTTTACCTTGGGAAACAAGTCTTCAAGACTATTTTTAAGCACAAAGGTTTCTCATGTCATCTTTAAATTTGCGGACTGGAGGAAATCTAAAGCATCTTTATTAAACGGGATTTTTTACGAAGAAACACGAAAGTAATTAGAAGATAAAGGTCTATGGTCTATGAGTTCTTTCTATTATCCGTGGAGCTACTTTTCTTTCTTTTCCATAATTTATCGTTCACACATAGATTAACTAAATATGATCAAAGTAGTCTGTCTGGTGAGAAGAAGGGATGCAGATTTGTTCAATCACGAAAGTGAAATATTCATCGTCTAGTGGTAGCAGTTGAACCAGCCCTCCACCATAAAAAATAATACTCATACAGCACTTGTACCTCACGCAAGGAGAGGGTTAAACCTTCAATGCAAGATTACTTGCAACTTATTTGTTTCAAATAATAGTGTCTTAAGAATATTTTACTTAATATGATTCATTGGCCCGAGGGAATGTATAGAAATTTAGACTTTGTGATTTTTTCAGTATTACATTTATTGACTCAAACTACACAAAAGATAACTCTTTACGATATATAGAGCATATTTTACAATTGGAACTATACAGTGGCTCCCAAAAGTGTTCGTACACTTACGATTTTCAATGAAATAGGGCTCTATCCATCAATTAAAATAAATATTTTGGAGTAGGTATTTAATAATAAGATCTATAAACTGTTCATAACAAAACTACATGAAATATTTTTAAAACATAGTAAAACTTTATTTTTAAGAAATCAATAATCAAAAAGTAACAAAAATTTTATCTCGCAAAAGTCTTCGTACACTGAACTATTTTCGGATAAATTCATAACTTAGATTATCGTCTGTCGCTTTATTTTTATTTTTGCATTTTGGTGGCCTTTACAAAATCATTTGGCTTTAATTTTTGTTTGCTTACACCGTAATATTCTATTTATTATTTAAAAATGGCTCGTAGTCGTAAAGAAACAACAATAAGCATTCGAAAATTCATTATTTTTCATCATAGCAGTGGTAAATCAGCTCGGAATATCGCTGAATTAGTTAATTTATCCCATTCTACAGGGCAATATGTCATAAAACGCTTTAAAGAAGAAAATCTGATCAAAAAGAAGGTAAAAAAAGGTCGACTGGCAAAGTTAACACAACGTGATCAGAGATTTATAATTAGAAAATTTGTGAAAAATCCACGTTTGAGTGCTTTAAAAGTTTCTGCAGAATTTAATGAAAAATTTTCTACTCTCTAATTTCACCTGAAACTGTTCGACAACTTCTCAGAGCAGCTGGATTAAATGGGCGTTCTGCCCGTAGAAAATTTTATGTTAGTACGAAAAACAGAAAGCTCATGCTTTCCTTCGCAAAATAAATGCTAAATAAACCCGAAACGTATTTGAATAATGTCTTATTTGCAGATAAAAGCAAATATAAAATTTTTGGTTCCGATGGACGTATAATGGTATGGAGAAGAAAAAATGAGGAGCTTAATCCCAAGAACTTAGTTGGAACAGTTAAGTATGGCGGTAGAGGTGTCCTTGTGTGAGGGTGCATGTCAGCATCAGGAGTAGGTAATTTGGTATTTGTTGATGGCATAATGAATCATGGTCTTTATTTAAATATTTTAAAAGACAATTTAAAATTATCAGCCCAAAATTTGGATATTGGAAACAATTTTTTTTTATCAAGATAACGATCCTATGCACACGGCTCTCAACATTCGCCTCTGGTGTCTCTATAATTGCCCACAAAATTTGAAAACATCATCTCAATCGCCAGATTTAAACCCAATAGAACATATTTGGAGAGAACTGGAGGTTAGAGTAAGAAAACACGACATTAAAACTAAAAGCGAACTAAAAACAGTAATGTTGGAAGAATGGATGAACATTGATTCAGAAATTACAAAAAAAACTAGTAAATCTATTCCCAAACGCTTAAAAACTGTTGTGGATGCTAAAGTATATCCTGCTAAAAATTAATTTAACGAAAAATTAATTATTTACTAATATGTAGAGATTTTTTTTAAAGTGTACGAAGACTTTGGTGTTGTTACTTTTTGATTATTGATTTCTTAAAAATAAAGATTTATTATGTTTTAAAAATATTTCATGTAGTTTTGTTAAGAATAGATTATAGATCTTATTTTTAAATGCCTATTCTGAAATATTAATTTTAATTCATGGATAGAGCCCTATTTCATTGAAAATCGTAAGTGTACGAACACTTTTGGGAGCCACTGTATATCTATTTCTAACGGTATAAAAATTAGCTATTAAACAACGATTAGATTGTAATCCTGTATATAAAGGAACTCGTTTGTGTGTTGGTTTGACTACGTCCGTTTTTATCGCCGCTATGTATGCCCGGGGCCAAATATGGCACTATGATGATGGAATATAACGAGCGGAAACTAACACAGTAAAAATTATTTTAAGATTGAAGTTACCTTGTTTATTTATATAATATTAAATGGTCAATCCAGGAGTTTTCTGCTAATTTTGGGAAATTTTCCACTTATATTCTTATCGAAAAACTATAATAAAGTTTTCCGTAGCACATTTCCCTCGTATATTTCCTGTGGAACTTCGTTTTGATATCGATGATGTCAGACATTTGCAGTAACGTTGGTTACAAAGACTCGAATTCCAAGTGTTGTCATTTATAAGAAATCACAGTTGTGAGTAATTGAATAAATACTCACAATAATTACTGAATAATTACTCTGCATAAGTGTTATCGTTTTTTCTTTCATGGATTGCGGATATTGTGTTTTTTCCTTACTGTGCTATTATATGTTGTTCCGCGGTATTTTCATTTTGATATCACAGTTAATAATAGCTGAATTATTACTGCATATGGTTTACTTTTTGATTTCTTAGGTAGTACATTATGATCACAACTCTCCGAGGTTTTGTTTACCATTATTCATGTCGCGCGAGACAAATTTCATTTTCATAATGATTATTATCCACTAGATAACATCTTATTAGTTTGTGTTTAATTTTATTTATTGTGTTTGAATTTATTAGTTTTTATATTAATTTATTTCTATGTCTTTTGATGTTCCATTTCGTAACGTTTTAAGTTCTAACGCATATTTCTTAGTTTATGTTTAGAATCAGATCATATATACTACACTAAGAAAAAAAATTCTGGCCAAAAAACCATATTTGTATGGTAATGGCATTTCTGGTAATAAAACCAGAATTCTGGTGATAATCAACAAAATTTTCGGTATTTAAATCATTTGTTTAATAATCTTATTGTTCGTTCTGGTAACGGTTTACGAGAATTTCTGGTTTTCGAAATTATGGCTATTTTTACCCACCTGTTTAGTAAAATTACAACGATGAAAAGTTAATTTACCAGGAAAAACGGTTTTCATATCATACACTTCGTTTCTTTACGAGAATCACCATAAATTTACCAGATTATTCTTCAGAAAGTATCGTTCATTTTACCAAATGTTTGGTGATTTGACTATGCTGACCTCTCTGACATCTACCAAATACAATGGTATGAGTGCATTTATTATTTTTAGCATGCCGTATGATAAATCTCAAATATGGCGGCACTTTGTTGGATTGAAGTAGATAACGTTCCTCCTCAAGCATACCAATATATCAGAGAAAAGAAGGACATTAATGAAGTGTGAAAACATTCTATACACTGATGGATCAATCCATAGCGGCGTCTGTTTTATGTATCTGTTAAGTGCGTAGTGCAATTTACTAAAAGTTCCAGTTTGAAAATGAAGGAACGTTAAACGAAAAATCTTTCTCTGTTCGCTCGGCCATGTTTAGCATGACGGGACATTCTCGCGTTAGAGCCGATTTGGATATTTACATACCCATTGAAAATAGACATTAAAGAAAAGCTAAAGGAGTGGGGATTTGAAGAACTGGTAACAGGAGTTTACTGGTAAATACTAAATTTTATTTTGAATTGATTTTTCGGTAATGTTGAATTAAGTATATATGATTTGTGAGTATATATTTAAATAAAATTTTTCATTTATTGAAAGTTAAAAATTTGACAGCTGATTAAATTGAATGTAGAAGAAAAAATAAGGTAAATATATGCATATATATGTTCACAAGAATACTTTATTTGTAGTTTCTTTTCATATCAATCATATTAAACGATTTTTGTCGATTTTTTTTTTGTTTATGCCCAGTCGGTGTCCTTCGACCCCATTACATTTGAATGTATAAATTAAAGGCAACAATCTTTAAATAATTAGCAAATTTCTTAGCTCATGACTTTGTTTTTACAATGTGAAAAAAATGAAAATATATTGTTCACTTCCTTAATACATTTAATGTATACCTCATCGATGTTCTGCCAATAATTTAATATTTAATTGCCGTTTATTTTTAAATACCTTTTCCTCATAAGTAAATTGCGCTTAAACTTCGTTTTGCTATCGTTTCCTGAAATGAAATGTCGAAATTTTACTTTTTTTAAAAATTAAGATTATGAATACTAGGTTATTAAACAATTGCTACAGATGTATGAAGATATGTTTAATTTTATTTTCATCTGTATTGTGAAAAGGAATGCGTCAAAATTATTCAATTTTCAATAGTTTTTTTTTTACATCAGATAATGGTAAAAGCAAAATTTAAATAATTTGTTATTTCCTGTATTTTATTTGGAAACTTCTTTCATAAATAATATGAAAATTATCAAAATCAAGTGATCATAAGAACAAATTGAAAGAATGTTCCTATTACGTTTTTTTTCCCTTCATAACTTGAACATCTTTCTATTATTTATACTGTGCTTCTTAAAACTGTCATATCTAAAATTATATATATTTTTTTATGAAGAATATGGATGGGTGGAATATTTATAACTCTTTTTTGTTTTTGTCTTGTTAGACATTTAGTAAAAAATTAGCAATAACTTTATTTTTGGATCAGGGGATAGTAGAGTCCCTGGGTATTTTTCCATACCATGATCTTAGGTTGATTCGAACCAGATCTGTGCGCGTTTAGTCATCTGCGGTTGGCAATACTTCGAATGCAAATAAAACGGTTTTTTCTATACGCAACTGTAGTGGCGGGTTGTTGACATGTTTTTGTCAGTTGGAGATCAGAACGGGAGCAAAAAGAATATGGAGGTTTAATTAAACCCCTTTGCCCCGACCGGAATATATGAGTGCCGCTTTAAATATGCTTGAAATATCAAGGTGGTAGCAAAATTATTTTGCTTATTAGCATTTATGCAGCAGCAGCCAGCTATTAGTGCTTACTATGTTACATTAATGATTTAAAAACTAAAATTTGTGTGAGAAATCATTCGTTTGTTATTTTTTATTGAAAGTAAACTAGTAGATAACAGAAAAAGTATCCACTTAGTTTAAACGTAAATGTACCAACACTTTTTTTAATAGAGGTATTAGTCACGTTATTGAAGTTTAATAAATTGAGTAATCTTGCTATTTTACAAGAGGTAAAGGAAAGGGAGAGCTTACGTGCTCAGTGCTTTTTGAGCTTGCTATTTAGTAGAGGTTAAGCTTTCCTTAAAATGCTTCTCCATTTTTGTTTCATCATTTCTTTGCTGAAATTTTTGTATGATGAAGTCAAGAGCAATCAACGTAAGAAATGAGAGTACTACTTTAAGTGATCGATAATTAATCCCAACTCATTTTTTTATGATCCTTTATTTTTAATTATAAAACATTAAATTTACTAAAAGGATTGTTCGATGTTTTAGATTTTGTAAAAAAAAGTGAGTTGAAGGCGATCTCTTCAGTTTTGACTCAGTCTGCGAGATCTTAACATATTAAGAACCGTTTTTGCCTTACTCTAAGAATCATTCAAAATGTTAATTGAATTGTTTTACATTTTTTAGATGAAAACATCAACAATCTACATGTATTTGTGAGGAATTGTTCTAAATAAATAAATTGTAAAGCAATCACAGAAGTGGAGGCCAACAGAAGCTATAAAGTTGTTTCCTTAAGTTGCTAATCTTGGCGATATATTTGGCGATAATTTGGGTAACTTGGCGGCGAAGTTGCCGACAAAAGGAATTTTCTAGAAGGATCTCGAACTTTCAACCTATTTCTACTGGCTTCATGAACTTTCTGGAGATTACATCACTTCCTACGTAATGAAGTCACTTCCTGTTGAGAAATTATAAAAGAAAGCTCTCAACACTGTCCAATAAATTAAACTTTGATTTAAAATCTGTGCTTTTGTTTTCGTAAATACTTAAAATAAATTCACTGCATATTATGTATATTAATAAAGAAAATTAAATTACCAAGAAATGATAAATTTTAGTAATTATAACATTACTTAATAAATTTAACAATTTATAAAAAAATGAGTCAAGTTTTTGCATTTATTTTTATAGTTCAATTTTTCACTCTGCCTCAGGCATTTGTATATATACAAACATTCTGCTTTTTAAAAAATCATAGTGATGTTGAGAATTGAGTAAAATTTTACCGGTCAAAAAGCAAAAATAAATAAATATTAATGCGATTGGCATTTTAAATGGACATACCGTATCTCAAATTTTACCAGATAATTTGTAATAGAACCAGAGTTATTCAGGTAAATTTATCAAATTAAATTGTCTAAATTACCATCTTATTGGTAATAGAACCAGAGTTATTCTGGTA
>BGPR01017765.1:5516-23584 GCA_013235015.1 Araneus ventricosus | reverse complement strand
TAAGTAGATATTCAATACCCTATGTTCTTCTGCAATAATTTCCAAACATAATTCTATCACACCTCCATGATCTAAAAAAACTACTCTGAAAACCCCACCAAATTCCCCAAAAAATCCCTCCATTTAATGCTAGTTCACTTCACCCGCATCAGACATTTCCCCATCCGAAATCGAACCTAAACAAAGTATTAGAAAAGTCCCCACCGATAGTGCCACCATCATTTCCACGTCGGCCTGGACATTTTCATTCCGGCAACGTCCGGGCCACGTTTCTGCGCTGCAACTGACCGTTGCATTTCAGGATCTTTGAAGGCTTTTTCGTTTTAAATGCAACCGGAGGATATGGAGACCGCAATTCGGATAACGTCAGCATTTCCAAGGGGACTCCTCTCCCTGACCGGAATAACAAATGAAAGGGCCGGTATTGACCGGACGGTTCGGAATTTATACAGCTACTACCGTCGCACGGTCTGCCTGCTGCTGCCTACGCCTTTTGATTTCTTATCTGGCGTACTGAGTTGGGAAAAAAATGGCGAGGCAGGCAGCCGTAAATCAGATGATATGGGCTAAACTTGTATATTTTTTCCACAGACTGCACGTTTGGCCACATAAATTTATAAGAGTTGTGGGTTTCCCTTGTTATATCTGGCGGTGCCACGCGGACCGGTTTTTGAAAGGGGTGTTTCATCTAGTTTGGTTGTGGAACTTTTTACACTCTGTTCTATTTTTACTTTCTCGTATACGAAGTATAACAAAGAGAAAGTATTGTAATCATCGAAAAATTCGGACTCGAGATTTTGACGAATCTCCACGTTTTAGACCTCTCTGAGTCCGAAAAACACAATTTTGGAATTATGTCTGTCTGTGTACGTGTCTGTCTGTGAACACGGTAACTCGAAAACTATTAGAGCAACGGGGATGAAATTTGGTATGTGGTCTTTAAACACAATTTGTAGGTTTCTATCAAATTTTGGACAAAATCCGTCTACGGGAAGTCCGTCTGTCTGTCCGCGGTCATGCGAACGCTATAACTCAAAAACTTGAATAGCTAGATGGATAAAATTTGGTACACAGTTTTATCGTCATGAATGTAGGTCCGTATAAAATTTTGGGCCAAATCCGTCAAAGGGTTGACTGTCTGTCGGTCTGTATAATAGCATCACCAACGAATCTGCTATCTCCACGCGCATGCGTACTGGAAGCAATCTTCTGTGCACGATATTTATTGACTTAAATATTTTGTATTATATGTAACATTTTTACTTTCTCGTATACCAAGTATACAAAGAGAAAGTTTTGTAATCGTCAAAAAATTCGAACTCGAGATTTTGATGAATGACATAATTTGTAGGTTTCTGTCAAATTTTGGATAAAATCCGTCTACAGAAAGTCAGTCTGTCTGTATGTCCGCGGTCATGTGAACACTATAACTCAAAAACTTGAATAGCTAGATGGATAAAATTTGGTACACAGTTTTATCATCATGATTGTAGGTCCGTATCAAATTTTGGAGCAAATCCGTCTAAGGGTTGATGGTCTGTCGGACTGTATAATCGCATACTTGTAAAAATTATATCTCCTAAACCCTTTGTCTTAAATAAATAAAAATTGGTATGACGGTTACTAACATTAATTACAGATCTGTGCCCAAATTTCGTTTCAATCGGTTAAAAAAAGGCGTTCAAATTGCATAATTAATTTTTCTAATCCGATTCTCCATGCGCATGCGTACTGGTAGCAATCTCTGTGCACTCGGAAGGATTACGTCACCTTGTACTTGAGCCGGCAAGAGTGTATGTGTGTGATACATGCGTTTTATTCGGTACGCATCTCTTTGAATTTATTCTTTACCTAAATATTTTACAATCACTAAAATCTACAATGAAAAACCTTCTGATAGTCATTGGATTCTTGGTTACATTGGGTTCGAATTTTTTTAACCACGCGGGGGGGAGGGGAAACAGAACTTTTTGGGGAAGTATGCGGGAAAGTTTAGGGGAGACCACTCCCGCTGTTTTTTTATTAGCTTGTGTGCTTTGTGTTTTTGATCTTTATCCTTTTTTTTTTGAGTTCATTGTTGTAAACGATGATTTTTAAATTGTTCTGCTCACCCCTTGGGGTTCTTTGTAAATTCTTTTTTAATGTAGTTCATTTCTTTTGTTTTATGTTTCCCCTCCGGCCTGTGGAAGGACACGCCCTCTTGGGTAGGCTGGGCCGGGGAGGGTTGTAACTAAATAAGTAAATTAGCATAATAAGAGCTACTATAGACAGAAGCGGCCCGAGGAGGCTTTACCAGACAACAATATGGCCCCCCCCCCCCCCACGTATCCAACGCATTTTTTAAAAAAAATTTACAATGCCCGAATTCTAAATATATATAAAAAATTTTACTTAGAAATATGCATGTTTTACTTGTAAATATGACTTGATACTACTATGGTGAGAATTTTTAAACTTCAGATATATTTAAGATTATATAGAGGTCATTGAAGAGAGAGAGAGTAAAAATAATATATTCAATAAATTTAACTTAAAAATATATTACTTTGTTTCTGAAGTTTATTATACCATTTTTTTCCTTCACACTTCGGACATTTCGGACTTTGGCGCCACGGGCACTTGCCCGTTTTGCCCGGGCCTCGGGCCGCCCCTGACTGTAGAAGTAAAAGTGTTGCGAACAGTTATGATAATGCATCAGCAATTTTTAGCATAGAACATGGTTTATTGTAGTTTGGTTAAAATTTTAAAGGCTCATTTAACAAGCTCAGAAAAGAAACGGGCAAACCAAACAGGAGAAAAAAACTGTAGCACAGTTACTATAGTAATACGTTATTACAGAAGAATAATTTAGGCAATGGTTGCGTTAATGTTTTTGTACTTAAATGGTTTATTTTTTAAACGATATTAAATCCATCAAAATATATTTAATAAAATACTTCCTTAGTGTATTGAAACGTTGAACTTTTAAAAACTATTTTCTGTTTTTTAATCTTTAATTTATAAATCTTTATTATAAATGTTATGAAAATTTTTCCAATTATAAATGTTATTGAAATTTTTTACGCGTGGAGGATCAAGATTTAATTAAATTAATCGATTAACTGATAATTAAGTTCTTAAAATATTAAAATAGTGTACCGAGTGTAAAATAATGTGTGCAATAGTTTAATTTTTAACCTTCTTTATTTACTTTTAAAGCTACTTCATTTTTAATTACTTCTACTTAAATCTTAAGAACCGCACTTCTATTTTAACTTCCAGTCACGAATCTTTTCCGGGTAGTCCCCTTTTTCTAAGTATTTAAGCTCTCTGCTCATTGTTAACGGTCCTTTTTTGAACATGTAACCGGCACGCTAAGACACGTTACCTCGTCGATTCTGGTAATGGCTGTATTTTGGAGTGTGATTACGTTATCTAAGTAAATTAACCTGCATTATTATCTTTTACAATGAATAAATAGAAGTTAGATAAACTACTTCCTTTTTATTGAAAATGAGTGTTTGCACCTCACTGTTAGAATGATGTTACATATATATAACTCATCGGGAGTACACAAGTGTAAAAAATTTCAGAACTCTGACATAAGAGGAAATGAGTGAAGAATTGATTACAAAATTCCATTTTTACAAACATGAAAAATGTCAAGTCAAATAAAAGTTATAAGAACCAAGCGACACGCCAAAAATCTGGCACGCGATTAGTCGAGTAGTCTATATAAATGAAAGTGAAATTGATAAATAGTTTGCACGCTATGTAAAACCAAACTAATCAATATATATCTCTCATATTTTGTTAGCAATTACTGTGAAGCATAAGGTTTTAGTGGAGGTTTTGTGACAATTAATTAATTAGTTAATTTTTTATTAATTTAAAACATGAAAATATTTTCATCCATCGCCGGGTATATCAACTAATTCATAGTAAAGACAAACCATTTAAGAGATAATTATTACAGCATTTTTTGTGCTTAAATAATTTGTTTTTAAACAATACTGAAATCATAAAAAAATACTTAGGATAGCAGATTTCCTTCCCCTAATAAAGAGTATGAAAATATAATACATTCTTTTTTTCAATATAAATGAATGAATTAATTATTATGTAAATTATAAAAGAAACTAAATAAATTATTAGACAATAGACATGTTATAAAATAACGTTATTGTAGTCTTTATCAGTAGGTGTTAACGTTCTGATATATGTAATCGTAACCGTAGTTGCATCGATGAGTGTAAGAAATGCTGCTAAGATAATAAAAATAATTTTTAATCGTAGTTTTATTAATTAAAATAAATTACTTAAAAGAATTGTAACTTCTTAATCAAAATGTATTTATTATTACGAAACTTCATCTCTTTAAGTCAAAAAGTATAAAAACGCATTAATAATTAATTAATTTTTAAATTATTTAAAATTTATTTCATGAGACAAAACGATAATAATACGGCTTAGTGTAGGGTTAATATAAATTTACGTGTTACAAAAAATTATTAGATAAAATTAATTCTAAACCCACCCAATCCATGCAATCCAAGATACTTATTAATTCGAATTTGTTTTTTAATTAAAAATCCATTTAAATTTCTTTCATGTGTTTAATTATCAAGTTCTTCAAGAACCACAAAAAGAAGCTGATTGTTTTCTGATTAAATTTACTTATTTCAAAATAATTAACTTTTCACCTGACTTAGCTTAAACTAATTTTACTTACTGATTCAATGGATAGTTTAATTTTCCTAGAGGTTTTAATATAGCGTTCAAATCAGTTTTAATAAAAATTTAGATTTTTGTATCATCCCAACTCTTTTTTAAATTTATTTTCAACCCAACTAAAATTACTCTATTAACAACTCTATTAAATTTATAGCCTTATGCATGTAATCATACATGTTTGTTTTCATAAAATATTTCTTGACACACAGGTATAAATTTTTGAGCTAACTCAGCGTTATAGAATAAATATATGCTATGCTCATTTATTTCAATACATTTTAGCGAAAATAAAATTTATTTCTATATAATTTTTGTCATGTTTAAAGTGCCTAAAGATAATTTTTTTAAATATATACTTTATCATATAATCGTGTGAGCTTAACTAAATAAAATTATCAAAAATAGTATAAAGATATAGAATGTTTTTCATTCAGTCTTATACATTTTAAAACATTCTTTCATATTCGACAAAAATAGCTTATCTTTATTTTCTTCAAAAGAGCACTATTTTTTTTAATCAGCTAAGTACAGTATAAAGCTTTTTTAACTGAATTTATGTAGCGTGTAAAGATTCTGTAACAACTACTTTTAAATATAAATTTATTTATGCTTCACTGCACATTTTAGACGTGTCGAAAGAAAATATTTGAACAAAATACAATAGTATCTCTAAAATTTTAGCATTGACCATATGTCTTCATCTCCTAAAATGCGTATGATTCATAATACAAACATTTTTACCTATTTCCAAGTAATTCCAATCTTTTAATAACTGATTAATACACTATATACTTACTACATTTTTGATATGAAGAATTTTTTAAAAATGGCGTTATTTAAGCAATTGAATTTTTTCATTAATTAACTGAATTTAAAATATTAAATTTAAAATTGAAATTTTAATTATCGTCCTGCATTCCCTAAAATTATTGACTTGGATTTACCCAACTTTCGTCAGAAATTAAAAAAGCTTGCAATTTCGGGGCTAATTTGAAACAGGTTTGCAGCAAACAGTTATTGTATATGATATTCTATTAATTAAGAAAAAAATACTGTTCCCAGCAATTGCTGTACTCTTGCATTTGCTTTATTTACTAGCTGATACACTCGGCCTTGTTCGTGATGAAATTATTTTGAAGTCTATTTTTTAAAAATATGTGTAATATTTTTAATGTAAAGAATACTTTTAAATGAAATATCATAATGCACAAAGTTATCTTTTTTTCAACTATATTTTTTAATTAAAATGAGAATATCAGTTGCAAACGATTTTTAAGTCCCGTAGTTTCTCAAAAATTCCGATTGTACCAAACGATTTTTAATCACTACTAATTTTTTATCCATAAATTCATAATTTTTAGAATTTACTGGTAGAAAATTTGATTAAGCATTGCGAATGGCAACCCGAATGTAAATTAATTTAATGATTTAAAATATCTACAATATTTTCATGTAATAATAATTGGGAAGCAAAATATAGAATAATCTTGTCTATACATGGAAGCAGAATTTAATTAATAAAATATTAACTTTTAAATTAATTGTCAAGAAATCTTCAACTAAACCTTCTTTATGATTCATAGTATTTATAAAGAAAATCTATTGAGTAGTTCGAATTTCTATGATGTACGAACTATTTTCGAATTTCATTTTTATTTATATAATTTTTTCTTTCATATGAACTCAAACGAACGAAATTTGACATCTAATTATTGAATTCTGATTAATTTTACTCAGTTAAAACATGAATTATGCATTATGAAATATAAGTATTATATAGCTTTGGTCTGTTTTCTTTTCCCTCCTCAAATTAAAAAAAAATTAAAAACTTTTCGAACTTTTTTCATTATGTAACTAAGATATTTCCTGCTCTTTGTTACAAGGCAGGTTTAAATTAGATTATTAAATTATAATTTTTTAGCGCCAGTTATGATAAAAAAATGTTTTTAAAGAGGATAATTGGGTAGTTTTTTTTAACAAAGCTAATAACAACATTCATTTTTTTAGGAAAAGAATTTAAAATTTTTTTGACAGAAAGTATTTTCATGATATTTTCAGATCTGAAATTTTTTTTTTATTGTAAGCGTCAACTTTTCTTAAAATGTCAAATCTACTTAAAGAACAAAGATTTAAAAGTAAAATATATGAATTTTAGTGTTTTGAGTTTTAGATAGGAAATAAATCTAAGTTAGTGAATATTAAGTAAACTTTCTTTAGAATTTATTACAATCAAATGTGATTGTAGAACAGTTTAAGAATTAATAATAAATTTGTTATTGTTATCATTTTGTTTCCTCCTATGGTTATATGATGCGCGACTTACATTTTAAAAATCTCATAGCTTCATATCCAGTTGAAGTTTTTCTGTGAGTTTGCACTTCCTGTGAAATCTTTTATATAAAACTAGCAGTACGCGCACGGCGTTGCCCGTGGAATCAGGACTGGGGAAAAAATGACAACAATGACATGAAAAAGTTTTTAAAACAAAATCAAAACAAAAGATACACATTATTTGATTTTCCTGCTAATTTTTTTTCCGCGCTACAGTACAGAGTTCGTTAATCCAAAACAATATTACAAAATTGGAACGTGAAAATGATTATTATACAGCAAGCAAAATATGAAATTGAATCCGAAAATAATAATCGAAGTAATTCATTCACGTGAAGGTCATGACGTATCCTGCGCGTCCACCAATTCCGCCACCAATTGCCAGCTACGTTCCGAAGAATTGCCGCGCGAGGAACTCGATCGAGAAAAATAACTCTCAACCGTCCAGAAAAAAATTAATTGAAAAAACACGGGGAAAGATATTTTAACCGTTCTTGTTTTAAATCCGACAGAACCGTTCTAGTTATAAGCTGAAAAAAAATTGAAATTAATAGTGTTATTAGAAAGTCGGATGCAACAAATTTAAAATCAAAAGTAACATCTCGATGCCAAAACTGGGTATTTTTTAAAAATTTCTCAAAATTCAGTAAATTGCGTTAGAAATTCAAAACTAACTTCATTAGAACGGAAATCGCGTGCTCTTTCCTATGGTGTATCTATTTTTTTCGTACAGTTATTTGAAACCATTCTATTGAGAAATTAGTGCGAAAAATCAACCAAAACAACACAAAACATTAAATAAAAAAAATTCTAGATTAAATTTTAAAATTTCGGCTTCGAGGTGCATTCAGTCACCATTACGACTACCTGTGTGCCAAATTTCATGGCTGTAAGTGCGGTAGATTCGTCCGGACATCGCAGACAAACACACACACACGCACACAAACATTGCCTTTTGTAAGTATAGATGTCATAAACCTACCTAAAACGACAATGTTGATAAATATGTAGGCATAAAAAGGTATCATGTACTCATAAAGAAAATCTTGCACACTCAGTGGGAACATATACACGATTGAAATGACACAACATAACACACGACATGACACGACAACATAAAACACGATTTATATGTTTCTGCTTTATACGTCGTTTTGTCTCAGTGCGAATTCATTTATAAACGTTGATTCCTTAATTTCTAACCATTGACAAAGTACTTGTTTATACAACGGAAAGCTTCTGTATTAGTACTCAAGAAGTGCAATAAAGGTATGATTTTTCTCATTTTTATGATAAATATTCATTTTTAAAATTTACTTATTACTCTCAATACTATGTAGTACAATTCTAGTACTCTCTTAAAAAACTTTAGAATTATGACTTTTGAATGAATTTGCACTAGTAGCATTAGCTTTGTGATTATCAAGTTTGTTTATTATGTATTAATTTCCATAATACGTCTTTCATTTTACATTGTTTTACGTTAGTCCATTGAAAAACGTAAAAACGGTGATTTACGATATTTACCTTCTGTTTAAACGCCATCTATTAAAAAAAATTCCAAATATTCTAAACATTACTGCAAATATTATTTTTATTCGTAAAAACAGCGGACATTTCTGTTGTGACTAGTCAAATCCTATTTCACTCTCTCTCTTTGTTTGTCTATCACAAAGAGTGAAGGACATCCTGTTTTATTGTCATTTAAATGTTTCATAGAAAACAATAAAGATATTTTCTTCCGTTTGTCTAGGATTTTCAGATTATTTCATGCATTTGTTCGGAGAAAAATTAGCTTTGTTTCCCATAAGCAGGATGATACATATAAATTATGAAGTTTTCTTTTATTATTTTATAGTACATTTCCTGAATAGCATATATTTTACTCTCAAATAGGTTTATAAAATACGTGTTGCTATATTTCTTAAAACTGTCACTTTATATTTTCATTTGCATATATTTTAATATATAATAATTCGTTCGCTTATAAATCGGAAGATACATATAAATCATTAAGATTTTTTAAATTTAACTTTATATTTCAATCTGCATATTTTATAATATAAAGTTAGTAAAATTTTTAAAAAATGTAACGTAAAAAGTAAACAAAAGTAATTAGTTAGTTTTTTTTACACCAGAAAGAAAAGCCACTTTCAAAAAATAATATAAAAATAATATGTTATTATTTTAAAAATAGTATTTATTGAGATTTTAATAATTAATCCTGGAACTACACTGAAAATATTAAAATTGGATATAGTTTGAAAATTTCTTTTTATAGTGCAGATTTATTTTCCATGTTTATGAAGTGAAGTTATTAGACAGTTGCTCTTAATTAAAATTAATTAATTTTTGCTAATAATGGTTCTGTTTCAGATATTCTCAAAGGTATAAGAAAATGAAAAAAATACCTTTTCTACATTTAAATCAACTCTATTTTGAATCCTTATATACAGAAAAGGATAATTAAAAAATCATATATTAATTAAAAATATTTGTCTAAATAGACTTACTCCGCGGAATTTAAATTTAATGTATTTCCTATGTAACCATATTCATATTTTAAAATTATAAACGTAATCTTTCATCTTATATGTTCTGTGGTTTTACATAGTTTCATAAAAAGAAGCAATTTTTAACGGTTATAAACATTTTTATTATTACAGTCATATAATTTTTTACATTCTTCCTGAGCTATGTTAATATAATAAGCACTAAAAACAGGAAATTCATAACTTAAATGAAAACACATTAATAAGTTTACATTTTTCATATACTGTATGCCAATTACTTTTTTAGAAACATTCAGACTTCTTTTCAATTCAAATTCGAGATTATATTGAGATAAACATGTTAATTTCAAGCAGACGATTTTTTTGCATTGCTTTTAATTTAAAAATAAATGGTTTTCTTTTAAGCAGACGGTTTTTTGCATTGCTTTTAATTTAAAAATAAATGGTCTATTATCATTATTTCTTAAATGTGCATCTGATATCCACATTTTTCAAAACTCCTGAAACACAGCTAAGCAATTTCAAGAAGTGAATTTACATTTTTTATCATCTCAAAACCAATTGCTTCTCGAAAACATTTAGGCTTTTTTAATGTGAATTTAGAACTACATGCATTCACATTAGCATGTTACTTTTGAAGAACGATTTTTTGTCTCGCTTTTAATTTAAAAATAAATGGTCTTTTATATTCTCTTTATGACTTAAATATACATCTCATATCCACGTTTTCTATTTCACTTGTGATCACCAACACAATGGATGATTATGGTACTTCCAGTAGCTAATCTGTTATTTAAGGCTTGTCATCAGCAGAATATGACAGGTCAAAGAAACAATAACTATGGTTTAATCTTTCATCGTGATGTTGCAATGGTTGCTGGTATGCACTTTTAAACTGTCTTCTTTTTCATTCCGTGAATGTATATATTTTATTACATTGGTGTTTATTACTAATGCAACTTCTTCGTGACGTTGTGTTTCTCTAATTCTATTACAGCTCAGTTCTTTCGATTTATATTTGTTGTTTTAATTTTCACGGAAGAGCACGTAAATCCGTTTTGGTTAGTTATAGGTTTTAAAGCTGTAGTTATAGGAAAATCATAGAAGTTTGCTCAATTTACTCAAAAGAACTTCAATCAATGGTCACCGGCTTATAATTGAATTTCCCATGAATATCTCGCATTGCTTGCCTAATATGAAACCAGTTGTGGCTGCAGAGAATAAAAGGAATTTTTTGTAGCTTATATTTTCTATCTTTAGAACATCTTACTACTACATCCATCTTATATTTTCTATTTTTCAAATAGAAAATATAAAAAAAAATATTTGTATTCTTTATTCTAACTCATGATGATTTTTAGATAGAAAATACATTTATTTTTTTTAAAATTTGATATCAAAATTGGTATTACGGTCTAATAGAAATCCTGCTGTATTGGTACTTTTAATTTTAATTAATTAAGTAAATTTTGATAAATTTAATTTTTCCGGAGAAAAATTAGTTCGACTGTATAGAGTATGTATATCATCATTTGTAGACAGTAAATTGAATGGGCTCACTCAACTCATGTGGTCTGAGGGTCACATGACAAACGTAACTGCGCATGTCATCCATGATTGTCTTACGCGCTGTGCAGTGAGGTCACTACAGGATGCTAAATGGCTACTAAAATTAACATACTACTTAACATGTATCACGTGCTCATAAATTAATTTCATGATCAAGTGATAATTATATATACAGAATAATTATATATATATATACAATAATAATTTTGTTGGTTAGTCGTTAAGTGATGAACAGGTCGAGAAAATAACTATTTTTCATTTATCATGAATATACTAGAAAATCACCCGTCATGATATGACGGGTGCAAACTGCCTTTTCATTCGAGAGATTTCCCGTCGAATCTGACGTGTTTAAATAGATATATATGCGAAAGAAATGTTTAACATTGATTGAAAAGAAATAAAATAAACATGTGTATTATGACAGGAAATATCTTTTTTAATTACATATTATTTACATATTTCTTTTTTCAAAAAAACCTCTTGGTGAACAACATTCAGTGTGAAGTATATTTCGTTGCTTAACAATTTTCCTTGTACTTCAGATGTCTTGGTGTAAATTTTAACGTTGCCAAAAAATATTATCAAATTATATCGTCACGATTGCACTAAATTAGATGTATCGTGGCGTCCAAACTATATCACGCGTATAATATACCACTGACGTAATTTACTACTTTCTATTGAAAAACGGAAATTAATTTGAAATATAGGATTAATATAATTTAAAATTTCTCGGGAACTATTGATCATAGCGAGATAAATTTTGTATCGATGGATAGCAAATTTTATTTCACTATTTTACAGCTATTAAATTTGAAATTAGAACGACAATTAGTCTCTTAAATTTAAAATGACTGAAATTTAGGTTCTCTAACAATGAAATAATGCTGTTTAACGTCTTGCAGTGCTATGGCGCGAGTTTTATTGTTGGTGACGTCAGAGCGTTACCGAGGGATCTGGACTATTATATTAGAAATGGGAGAGTGTCGGAATATAAGTACATCTTGTATGAAAGTTTCAAGTTAAAAGAGAGCGGAAAATCCCTGAGTTCTCTCCGATAGGGGATTAACATATAGACACGTGATCAAAGTGAAGGGAATATTAGCTATTTTTAGCAAATTACGTAGATGTTTTAGGGAAAAATCTGGCGCCAACAAGACTTTTCTGTAGGCGTGTGGAAGCGATTAAAGTTTTCCTTTAATAATAAATATACCAAAATGCGTGATTTAATATACCTAAAGCGCGGGAAATAAAAATCGAAACTGGAGTTTAAGAAAAGTGATTTTGGAATACATTAGTATTTTACTAAGATTTTAAAATATATAATACTAGAATTTAGTGAAAATTTAGAATTAAATTTAAGTGAGATTATTACATATATATGAATAATTATCTATTACAGTGCAATGTAAATTGTGTCATATTGGTGTTTGTATGTAATGCAAAAGAATGATTTAGTATTACTTAAATTATTATTGTTAATTTGTATCACGTTATTTTATGTGCTGAATTATTATTGTTATTATTATTATTCATGTTCTAATTTTAAAATTTTATTTGTTTCATTTTTAGGTAAGCGATTATATTCCTCCGATGTAATGAACGAGGTTTTGTGCAATCTTCTATAAACACTAAAATGGTGAGAATTTCTCTCTACCTTTTATTTATATTTTGATTTTTGTCTTCCCTAAGTGATTCTCTTATGCATTTTGGAATAAAATGCACAATGAATGCTACGCCCAAAACTTATAAAGAAGTAACTACACTGGTGTGCAAAAATTAAGGACCATTTCGTAAAATGCGAGAAATTTGCAATTAATACAAACACTATGGTTCGAAATCAGTTCTGGAAAATCGTGCGACATACAATCGAGTATCATACATATTTTACAGTTAAGATTCGGTCACCAGGGCAATTAAGGGGGCGACCAGAAAGTGATGAAGAGGGAAATGGTTCTCGACTCTTCCCATTTCATGATGAAACTTTCATGAATGCCTATGCTTGGTTGTGTATAATATTTATATGCGTTTTCGTAAGCATAGCAAAATATTCGGGAAGATATAAAGCTTTCTTTAAAAAATCCCAAATTTCCCCTTATGTTTTTTATTTATAACATGTAGACTTTTCATTCAAATTATACGAAACTTGCAGAACACTCGACAATATATTAGAGAAGTATTTTATTAAATTTTTAAATAAATGCGTTCAATATTAGAGGAAATATGAATATTTGTACTAAATACTTTTTTACTGCTCGTGCAAAACTTAGCGTAATTTTTCTTTTATATATTCGAAATCAGATATCTAGAGCAACTTAAAAAAATTCCAGTTGAATTCCGTCAAAATTCAGAAAGATGTCGGCATTTCAGTGAGGTGAAATTAAATTTCTCTTTGAGAGAAGCTAAATGATAAGAGTTCTTGCACAAACTGTTATTTTTTTAACTTGAATCTTCGAATGTTATTCGACGAGTTGCAAATTAAATAATTTATTTAATTTATAAGTGTACACGGGTATACAGAGTATTCAACTTTCCTAAAATTCAATGTTACCATACGAAAATGCATATAAATATTATGCACACCAAACATAGCCATTGGTGAAAGTTTCATCAAGTTATCAGCTTTCTGTGAAACAGGATGAGTTGAAATTCATTTTCCCTCTTCATCACTTTCTGGTCGCCCCCCTAATTGCCGTCGTGATCGAATCCTCACAGTAAAATGTGTATGATATTCTATTGTATGTCACACGAATCTCCTCAACTAATTTCGTAGAAATTGCAAATTTCTCGCATTTTACGAAACGGTCCTTAATTTTTGCACACAAGTGTTTTACAAATACATGCTTTTTAATATTTAGTATCATAGTTATTTCGAATCAACACTTTGTGTTTCTTAATGTAAGTTTCAAACCAATCAAAATATTTCAAGTGCTTTAATCAAGTACTGAAAATTTTATCTTGCAATCGACTGTAAACAGTTTAATTGAAAACGATTATTTTGTTACGTTTGTTTTTTTTCTTTTGGATGATATACGATAAATCTTGTTCTGCTTATTTTTAATGGTATTATTTTAGTAGATAGGTTGTGACAATAGTAAGATATAATTCTGTGTAGTGATAAAATTGTGTTTTAAAAAAATTATATGCAGGCAATGTGTTTACACTGCAAAGAGTGAGTTTCATCAAACCAGTTGGAGTAATTCATAAAATCTTTTATTGATTTTTACATATTTATCTAGAGAAATGATTAGAAACAAAAATAAAATGAGGTTTTGTAAGAAAATACAATAAAGTGAAAAAGAAACGGACATGATTTTTTTTAAATTTCTTACAAGACTTTATTATTTTTATTTAAATTAGTTCATTGTGAAAAAAGAAATGATTTTCACTGTATCTGTGAAAGCCTCAAATAAACAATTTTATTCTGGGAATAAAGATAATAACTTTACTTTAGTGTTTACAAAAGAAGTTTCGCAACTTCCTGCCATTTTATTGCTGTTGACAAATCGTATTTGAACCATTCGTTGCTGCAGTGACTCATATTATATTATCAAACCGTTTGTTGTAAAAGTGACGAATCATCCGTTGTTGCAATAACAAATTCGAAATCTGTAAATCATTCATTATAGTTTTAACCCTTTGACTGCTATGACGTGTATACCTGTTCAAAGTTTTAAATATAGACCTGATGTAGTCCTCATCCAGAATTTACTTTTGAAATATCCCTCCTTTGAAAAACCTTTAATTCCTAGTTAACATTTCCTTTAAATTTTCATTAATAAAAATGTCGTATTTATAGAAAGAATGATAGCAACAAAGAATATCGTTAGCACTTCAAAAAATATTTGCTTTCAGTTATTATATTTCCTTCTATATTCGAAAGAACTTAAAATAACTGTCATCGGAATTCCATTCTTAAAAACGAATGCCGAAAAGTCGGTAAAATTGTTTAAACACGATGTGTGCTTTACTCAACTTATATATCTCAAATGTTTCTATTTAAACAAAAAAAAATCCATTATCGGATTTTCAAAGCAAACGAACTCAAAGACTAGATGGAATCGAAACAATGTATGCATTTGAATGCGTAGTAAATTCTGGAAGTTAATATACTCTCCGTAATTTATAGTCTTCATTTAAATTGCAGATGGGACTACTTGGTTAGATGTATCGGCAAATGCTTTGTTTTTTCTTCGGTGATCAATAAAATATTGCTAAAGTAGTCCACTTGCATTATGCATAAGGAAGAGAGTCGATTTAAGCTTGCAATGCTTTTTATTTCTCTGAATGGACGCCACTTTACGTTAAAAATGCTATTTCTTTTGTCAGCTACCGGAAAAGTTCTAATATATCATATAAGATGAATTATCATGATAAGAATACATATTTAAAGCTTCTTTTAATATTTAAGGGAACATACGACTGTTTATTTTCGACTTTATGAAAAAATATATATATTATTCCCCTGTCTTTTCTGAACAATTTAAAACAACCCGCGTTCAAAAATTCCCATAATTATGGAAGTTATGAACGAAAATGTATCAGCTATTCAACGTAAACATTGAATATGGCCATATATTTAAAGCGCTGTATCTCGAAGTGTGTTTTTTTTTAATATTGCGCGCACGATATCTCAAGAACTATTGAATATTTTTACATAAAAATTTTACTGTATATGTATTGTGCTATGTCCTACAAATTGAACTACAGTTGTGTGCATATTTTCTCCAAATACGTTTTTTTTGTTGGGGGGGGAGAGTAGAAAGGTTGAAATTTTAACAATTTTTAACATTTTTATTTTAAATTGGTATATAAAATAGAAATTAAATTTAAATGTTAATAAATTGAGGTTGAGTTTCTTAAACAGACTGTTTGGATTACTTAGATACCCAAACTATTGTGTTTAGACTAATATTTTATCCGTTATCATGCGCGCAAGGTGACTATCTCATTTTTTTTCCAAAAATTATACCATATTTATTATTCTCCGAAATAAATATATATCAATTTTAAGATTTGAAAATCTGTGTGCAATAACAGAAAGAACAGTTATTTTTCTAGAAAAAAAGTTAGTTTTTGTAATGTCTTGTTTTAGAGATATAATGTATCGAATTTGACAGTTTTTTCCCCAATTACCATTCTAAATCCAAAATTATTTTAAGGGGACATACGCCCTTTAAACCTTTGAAGATCTTCGGCGGTTTAAAGGGCGTACGTCCCCTTAAAATAATTTTGGATTTAGAATAGTACTATTCCAATTTTTTTTCCACGCATGATGAATCATGTTTTCTGAAAACTCACTTTTATTGGTGTGCTAAAAACGTGATTTTTTTATTTTTACTATTTTCTACTTTTTAGTTTTTAATTTACAAATTATTATTTCAGTGTTTATGGAATGTTGAAATCAATTTTTGATAGCGATATTTTAAATTGATTCCTTTTTAAAATGTATTCTTTTAATCTGAAACATTTCTGCTTATTCTGAGCAAATTCTACTTGTATTCATCGTGAGTTACTAGTGAAACACTTAGCAAAAAGTAAGAAAGTGGTCTCTGTGTTCAGCCTTTGAGCGTCATTCCGTTTCTTACACTTAGAAAAGTATTTAATTCCAAGCAAAACGGTTTAATTCGAAAAGTCAGCATTTAATCTGACTAATTTCATTAATATAAAACTTTCTTCCAACGTTAGAATTAATACCTTTGTCTATTTTGGGACTTAATGTAATTTGTAAAAAATGTGTGATTTTAGTTAAACCCCTTCATTGAAAATCGAAAATTTTTTAAAAATAAAAAGTTAGCAATAATTTGTAAGAAAAAGTCAATACCATTGCTATTTATAAGAGTGATTATTGCTATTCTTCAACCAAGTTTTCGTTTCCATATAACAAGGGTTGCCATAATTGCCACGTTTAGGTGCTAAATAAATAAAACATGAAAAAAGTGGGTACGTAATAACTTATTTTACTCTGATAAAAAAAATCAATAAGGTTCAAGCAATCTTATATAATGAACACGTAGAATAATAAGAAAGATTCGAGGCTAATACGTTTTACCCAGTCAGTCTTTAAAGCTGATTTTACTTTCTTAGTTATATCATTTTCCTCTTTCACGTAATTATAAAAACGGGCGCAAATCATTTTAAAATTATAATGACACAAACTTTAGGGAGAAAGCGGGACAAATTGCAATACGGGACTGAGTAGTGAAATACGGTGACAGTCCCGTATATACGGGAAATATGGCAACCCTACATATAACCGCTTGCATCAAGATAGCCACTGAAATGTTGTCTTATCATCGGTATTTCATAGGCACTATAATAGGACGAACTTTAATGTTTTTTTACTTTCTCGTATACGAAGTATGAATGAGAAAGTATTGTAATCGTCAAAAAATTCGAACTCGAGATTTTGACGAATCTACACGTTTTAGACCTCCCCGAGTCCGAAAAACACAATTTTGGAATTATGTCTGTCTGTCCGTGAACACGAAAACTGTTAGAGCTATGGTGATTAAATTTGGTATGTGGTCTTTAAACATAATTTGTAGGTTTCTATCAAATTTTGGACAAAATCCGTCCGCATTGTCCGTATAATAATTGAATAATTATTGAATATATGAATTCGTATAATTATTGAATATATTCTGTGTCTAACAGGCACTAATGCACTCGTCGAAAGGGTCTTTTTCTTATGAATAAGTTGTGGACGAGCTTGGAAACACAGTTGCAGGTCGCAGTTTATAAAGCAACGTTAATTACCATAGTAAATTTTAAGAAATCCTTCCATGAATTCCATTCTTATTTTAAATCAACACCAAATATACTAAAGCGACAAGGTGATCCACATAGAAATGTAAGACCACATGAATTATTATTTTCACATGTTTACTCCTGTTCTTTTCATTAATAATTAAAAACTGAAGAAATATGTGTTTTCTT
>BGPR01017764.1:4089-27358 GCA_013235015.1 Araneus ventricosus | reverse complement strand
GACGTTAATAATTACTTTAATTCCTTTTGATTTGCGCATCAGTCACAGGAGACTGTTCGAAGCAATCAGTTAAAGCTTCTGATTGCGGAGGAGAACCGAATACGAAGTTGATGCCGAGGGAGATGGCTGCACATTGAGGGACTGATCGTTCAATTTTATACGTGGAAGGAAAAATAAACTTATTAAATTACAGCTCGAATTGATTATGGCTGGTTTCGTTTCAATTAAATCATAGAAACCATTGTAATTAGTTTGAAAAGCTTATAACGATGTAATGATACGAAATAAAAATCTTCGTCATTGTCTCTGTTAACGGATAATTGTTTTCCTGAACTCAGTATTTCTGCAAGAGATTTAAAATTTCCAACAAATACTTTTTTTATTTTTGGAATTCTGCCTTGTTTGCTTGATTTCATGAACCCATTCGTCATCGACATTAATAATTATATTAATTCCTCTTGATTTGCACATCAGTCACAAGAGACCGTTCGAAGCAACCAATTAAAGCTTCTGATTGCGGAGAAGAACCGAATATGAGGTTGATGCCGAGGGAGATGGTTGCACCTCGACGGGCTGATCGTCTCATTTTGTTCGTGGAAGACAGAGATTTCAATCACAATGGCTGTCCCACTTTCCGATATCTAGATTAGCCTCGTGTAGTGATTAAGGAGAAACAAACTCAATGAGTGGCCGAAACAAATGTAGAATTTTTTGCTTAATATCTCTAGATTGGTTTCATTCCCTAAAGATATTCTGGTTTCTGCCACTTCTGTTTTGTTTCTTCGAATATAGATGGTGCCATGGAACTAGTGTTTTCTTTAATAATTCCTTCTTCTTAGAGAAAATTAGTGTGGGTTTGTGATTAATTGAAGACTTTTTCCCTCATTTTTCTGAACCATGGACATTGGGTAAGTTTTTTATTTATGATGGTTTAATTTAATATAGCCAGATGGGTGATAATTTTAATCAATCTTATTAGCGTTTTGAAGTGTGCGTTTTTCCTCTTTCTTTTGAAAATGTGGTCTTTGATGTATAGATATCCTTTTTCCTTTGTTTGGGAAATTTCGGGCTAAGAGAAGCTATGTTAGGCATAATGCTAGTTTCTTACAGAAAAATTTCCAAATTATTATTTTGAACCCATTTCGAATAGTTCTTAGCCATTGAAAAAGTGGACTAGAATGGATTTCTTGTTTGTTTTTGGCTTTATTTGATTACCTCTGAGTTTATTTTTTATTTTTTAGCTATCTTTGTATGATCTTGATCTCCATTGTTCTCTGATTTTTGTTTTGCTGCTGCAATTGCACGCTACTTAAACATTGTATACATTTTATCTAATTTTTTAAAATTTTATTCTATAAATTTTATTGTTTATAAATAAAATTTTTTTTGTTATTCTTGTTTGAAGTTTAAGCTAAGATTCTTTTTTAAATTTATTCTAGCTTTTCTGGTTGATTGTTTTTAAGTAGTAGAAATGGCTTGTTATTCTTTCTCGTTGAAACTTGATAATACGCTATTTTATAAATAAATGATTAAATTATATTTAAAACAATTGGCTTGCATATTTTTCAGACTAAGTAGACGAACACTATGAATTATGAATTCGAAAGAATTTCTATTTGTACTTGGTTTTTACTGTTCTTTCACAGGCCCTAGACAATGCCTGCTAAATTCCAGTGACAGTTCTTTTAAAAAATAGATCAAACATATAATTTGGTGCAAATTGGGACTATGTTTATGGAATAGTATCTAATTATGTTTCTAGAATTTACCTGTTTGTGTTTTATTATGCATATCTGTAGAAATTGGAGCCTTCGAATTTCTTTGGTCTCGCCTTTAGTCCCGCCTCAATTAAATAAACAATATCAAATCAAACGGGTTATTAAAATTAAAACGCATGCACATAATTTTCTATTGAAGAAATAGAAAAATGAATAATACTGGCAATTCATATACCACATAAACGTCATTATAATTCAGGGTGACAATTATCGAGCTATATGGAAAAAACCTTGATAACTTTTGAACCGTTGGCGAGATTCAGTTAAAGCTTGGCGGTTGAATGTAGGGATTTTTTTAGCATGCGCTCTCTTATTGTTGTTGTTGTTCATTTTTCGTTGAAAATGTCGAAATACAGCGTATATCGATGAGTATATATCGATATTTCTGACGATCGATATTTCTGAGTATATATCGATCGTCAAGGCCTACTATTCGAGCAATAACAGCTCAATTGCGGCCCAAAGGAAATTTGCGACCGAGTACAAGCTGAAGACAACCGGTCCAAGTGTTATGACAGTCAAAAATGTAATTGGAGAGAACTGGCATTGTCGATGTCTCGACACTTCAGCGATTTTTACAGAATTTTGCTCTTAATCTGCTCCATGTCATAGACATTGATGGCAAGCATATCGAACATGTCACAAGCTAAATCCGAATATCTGTAGTTACTTTTAAAATTTGAATAAAATTTTTGAACTCATTAGTTTTTGAAAATTTTATTTTTTATTTCATATAGCTCAATAATTCTCACCCTGTAAGAAAGGCATGCATTTAACTTCGATTGCCTGCCTTGTTGCAAGATTGTCGCCGGGAATTAAAAAAATAATTGCTTTTTATCTCATAGTCCTACATTTCGGATTTAGATTGATACTTTCAAAAGCAAGGCTATTTTCATATTGTCATTTGATATCTTGTCCACTACGAGAGACTGCTGCATTTTATTTTTTCTCTCAATCATCTTTCCTACTTGAAACATTAAGAGCATTTTGAGAAGAAATTGACTCATTATATTTATGACAAAAAGGACTCGCGAAGCATCTGTTAAAGAGATCGCCTTTTCTTCTTCCAATGATATGACCCGACGGAAAAAATTTATTTTTGTCTCACGCGGCAGTCAATATTTCAATAACTGTTGATGAAAGAAACCACGATAAACTAGAAAATCACCCGTCATGGTATGACGGATGCAAATTGCCTCTTCATTCGAGAGATTTCCCGCCAAATTTGACGTGTTTAAATACATATATATGAGAGAGAATTGTTTAACATTGATTTAAAACAAGTAAAATAAACATATGTATTATGACAGGAAATATATTTTTTTATTTACATATTTCTTTATTCAAAAAACTTCTTGTTAAACAACATTCAGTGTGAAGGATTTTTTGTTGTTTAACAATTTTCCTTGTACTTCAGATGTCTTTGTGTATATTTTAACGTTGCCAAAAAATGTTATCAAATTATATCATCACGATTGCAATAAATAATCAGATGCATCGTGGCGTCAAAACTATATCACGCGCATGACATACCACTGACGTGATTTACTACTTTCTATTAAAAAAAGGAAATTAATTTGAAATATATGATTAATATAATTTAAAATTTCTCGGGAACTATTGATCATAGCTAGATAAATTTTATATGAATCTATAGCAAATTTTATTTCACAATTTTAGAGTTATTAAATTTGAAATTAGAACGACAATTAGTCTTTGAAATTTAAAATTATTGAAATTTAGGTTCTCTAACAATGAAATAATGCCGTTTAACGTCACGAGTTTTATTGTTGGTGACGTCAGAGCGTTACCGAGAGATCTGGGCTATTATATTATTGATGCCATTTATATTGTTAGATTTATCGTCCATTTCCTCTTCACGATATCTAGCATTAATATTTTTGGCTATATATTACACTCTAAATTCGTCAGAATATAAAATTCTCCCTCCAGCAAGAAATCGGGTATGGCCTTTTGTCGATTTGAGTGGTCCAAAGGGGCCCAGCGCTAGAATATTACCTACTCCCTGCTCAGTGCAGCATAACTAAATTTCTGAATTTAACTCCTTAATAACGAAACGGTTTTCTTCGCTTTTAAATGGTAAGCCTCTGACCGCCCGAAACCGTCCAAACCATCAATAAAGGGTTTTTTTTTTAATTTTTCTCTCTTGTTTCAGTTTTTCGTTCTGAAACAGAAAATATCGTAATCCTCAGACAATTTGAACGCGAGATTTGGATAAATCTTCGCTTTTTATGTCTCCCCGAGTCCAAAAAATCCATTTTTAGAAGAAAATCGCTCTGTCTGTCTGTGAACGCCATGATTCCAAGGCGAAAAGGATGAAATTTGGTGTTCTGTCACAACACCAGAATTACAGATTTCTTTCAAATTTTCAACGAAATCTGGCAATAGGAAGTCTATCTGACTGCCTGTCCGTCCGCTGTCATGTTTACATAGCAACTCAAAAACCCAAAGAGCTGGAAGAATTAAATTTAAAATCCATCAAAGGGATGACTGTCTATAGGTCTGTCTACTTGTGGATATGGAAACATTATACAATCGACGCTCGTTATAACGACCCTCTGCGTCCCACAGCAAAAGGGCTTTATAACAAGTGGTCGCTATAGTGGATATAATTAAAAAATTTACACATACACGCTCAGCAGTTCCGTAAAAATAGGCTAGTTTAAAAGAGATTCCAAATAAATATTCAAATTATTTTTTGTCATTGGTATTAAAAACAAAATTTTATCAATTAAAAATATATTTCTAAAACAGATTTTAAAGTAGAAGATAAAGGGTGTTTGACAAAACATTTATTTTCTAAAGGAAAGATCAGAAATGGTTGTTTGTCTTTTCAACATATGTAATTTTTGCAAAACATAATTTTCCATTTTAGTTAAAGATGATAAATAATGTTCTGTATTTTCTTGCCTTTCAAAAAAACATTTTAAAGTCTAATTAGCACTTGAAACATTTTTTATTTTAGGCTATTCTAATTTCCGCGCTGTGGTGAGTGGTAATTCCCTCCCCCCGTCAAAGTTGAGCTGTAGCACTGAAGACCACATCTACGAAGTTTGGCAATACTATAATTAAGGTAATTTACGTTTAGAAACATGTTCTTCTTGCAAAAATACCGGCTGAATTCGGACGTTGTATTGGGATTAGACGACACTGGGCGGTCGTTATACCGGAAGTAAAATAACATAGTGCTTAGTGAAACACAGTTGGGGATTTTATCACTGGTCGTTATAATGGAATGGTCTTTATAATGTGTGGTCGTTATAACGAGCGTCGACTGTAACTACAAAATGCATGTAGCTATTTCTACGAAAATCGTCCGGTGTGTTTACGATGAAAACAGTCCAAGAAGCAGGATAACGGAGACTGACACTTTATTCTCGGATATCCCGGAAAATACGAAGCGCAGATAACAGGAAAAACAGCACTTGCACTCATTAGCAACACAAACAGACAGAAATTCACTAATAAAAACAGCAACGGTATGTCAATACCGCTCAGCGTCTATTAGCTTACTAGCTCGCACTGCGGATGAAACTTCAATGAGATATCCCAAAGGCGTTCACAGTCCAAAGGCAACCTCATTCGATCAACGCGTTACGAAAGGCGTCAGTTCTCAGAAAGAAAGTGACGTCACATGCAAATATCTGGATAAATCCGGATTTCGGCTCCTATGAGAGATATCGAGAACATTCTAGCATTTTTTGGTATTTTCCTTTTGTCGCCAAAATGGTCGCCAAGGTCTGGGGTCATTGGGTGACCTCGCTCGATAGTTAGTAAGAACCTCTGTAAATGTCTCTTCCCAACGAAAAGACTAATATTGCCGGAAAGCGAAATACGATGTTCGTCACACTATATTAATTAAATTAGGTATGTAGTCTCGTCACTAAATTTATAGATCTACATTAACTTTTGATTCCAGTTGGTCGAAGGGAAGGTATACTCGGTTTCCTTTTTCATTGAACTACGAAGCCCCAAACTCGCCATATTGTTTTAGTATACGAGAAAGTGAAGGGAAAAACATCAGCACTGGTTTTTTCTTAACTCTAAATCATTGGATGATTTTAGAAAATTTACCAAAATTTTTCCAATTGGCCCCGTACCTCTTAAGGCCGGTCTTGCGTGGCATGGAAGTTTTGAGCGGGGGTTGAGCTCAAGATTATAGGCCGTTCTAAAATAGCCCTTTACGAAATAGGATGTTAATACTGTTGCGAATTTATGGCGGAATGAATAGAGTAGTTGTTTTTTCCCTATGTTCAATGTTGCTGTACAATATTTAATAAGAATTATACAAATACAATCCAAGTTCATGGAAATCAACTCCAAAACAGCAAGAGTTTCCAGCAGCTATTTATCGCTGCCTAACAATAAGATTATGGTAAACCTCTCCACGCCTACTGAGGTTTGATCATCTGCCTATGAAACCAACATCAAAATGATAATAATCCCATCTGATTTTGCGGCCCATTTTATATAGGGGTGTTCAGAATACAAGGGAAGTAACTAGACACATTAACCCTCTGATACCAAGTGAGGCGGTCCCGGGCGGTCTATAAATTTCCCCTTAACATAGACGGAGGCCGGTCTGAGGCGGTTGGCTTCTTTTGAAGTGAGGTGAGGTTCTGAGATCGCTTAGGAGATAAGCGCGGTAAGGGGTTCCAATTATCCCATCCATAATCAGCCCATTTCCGTGCGTCTTAAGGGAAGTTTATAGCAAGAGGTGGGGTGGTTAATGAACCACCCAGGTTGGGAGAGTCCAATTCATGTCGCTTTAGGTCCTGGTTTTAAAGGAGCTAGAAGAAAAAAGTAGCCTCGGGTTTAAAAAGTCACCAAAGTTAAAATTATAAATTAAGTTTTTACGAAATTCCAATTATAGGGGAAAATCCACACTGTTTGAAAGCATCAGAGTAGTAGAGGATAGTATATATAGTATATTCAGGGTGTACACACTTATCGTGGTTCAGTAGCTAATTTCTAAACCGTTAGAGATAGACATATAGTTCCAATTGGAAAAATGCTTTAAATAAAGGGAAGAATTATATTTCATGTTTTTTGAGTCACTAAATATATTTTTGAAAAAGTTACTGTAATTTAACTTTGTATACAGTCCCCTGATCCTATCAATCATATTTAGTAAAATATTTTTAACACTCGAATAATTTAAACAAAAAAATGCACTCTTCTGCGACTAAAACTGACCGAGTTATGGAGTTTCGAATATCTCTGACTTAGATCACTTCACACCATTTCAATAGCCGTCTAGAAGACAATCCACCAATAAATGCACAGCACTTTATCAAAGATATCGCTGATTGGTTAAAAATCATGAAATTCAAAGCTCCATAACTCGCTCAGTTTTAGTTGCAGAAGAGTTGGACTTTTATCTGTTTAAATTATTTGAGTATAAAAATATTTTACTAAATATGATTGATAGGACTGGGGAACTGTATAAAAAGTTAGATTTCATAACTTTTACAGAAATAGATTAACTCACTCAAAGAACATATATTATAATTTCTCCCTTCATTAAAAGTATTTTTCCAACTGGAACTATATGTCTATCTCTAACGGTTTAGAAATCAGCTATTGGTCACGATAAGTGTGGACACCCTGCATATTAATCTCTAAATGGAGCTTTAGATTGAGTTCTTACAGATGAAATATGTTCGAAATTGCCCAGAGTAGACTTGATTCGAACCATATACGCTCTCCTGGTGACGCGTGCGGAGGAAATTCTTTTGGTTTCTCTAAAACCAATATCGCATCGTAGCTTAATATATTCGACATCTCGCAGTATAAACTAAACCAGAACTATAATTATTGTACAAAATAATAAAAAAGGCATTATATTAGCACTCAACAACTGTTTATTTTCAGCTTTTTTAAATGGCTTACTCTGCAATAAAGCGAGACAAGTCTAGAAAAGACATTCAATAAATATTAAAGCAATTCCTTGTCTTCCTTCTTGCGAGGCGAGGCCTTTCTTGCGGATTATAAGCCTTCTTTTATCCAGCGACGAGTGTAATAAGAATGTATGCTCTGCTGGAATGTCATTCACCCTCTGGGGAAATATCGTATATCCTGTTCAAATAATTGTCCCTCGTTGTTTCCTCCCCTTAGAAACGGATTCCCCAGAGGACAGATTCGGTGTCCCTGCATCCTTGTTTCGCCGCCATAGATGCATATTTACGGATCCTACTATGGTTTGGATTGAGGTCGCTTTTCATTGGCTCTCAGCGTCACGTGACTTCGCTTGCTTCTGAATGATGTCATAGGAGCGCGCTTAGTCTGGATTTCGATTTTTGTCTTAGCTATTGTATCACGGAGAAACCAAAATTATCTTTATCTTGAATTCATCATTCCCTTTAGATATATCCAAATAATCGTAATTAAAAGATAATTTTGGTTTTTCCATGATACAATAGCTAAGACAAAAATCGAATTCCAGACTAAGCGCGCTCCTATGACATCAATCAGAAGCAAGCAAAGTCACGTGACGCTCAGAGCCAATAAAAAGCGACCTCAATCCAAACCATAATAGGATCCGTAAATATGCGCCATAGATGCGCTTCGAAGGCAGAGGACTGACCGCAATGACTATTTGAATAATGAGGAATATCTTGGCCTCTCCAATGGGAAAGAGAGGGAAAGTTTGAAAGTGACAGAAATAGCCGTATATTAGCTTCTCGCATATTTATTTATTTAAAGAAAAGCACACTACAGAGAAAACTCCATTTACGGAGTGCTATGAATAACAAACACACAAAGAACAAAAGCCACATCGAGTAAATAAAAAGCTAGAAGATAAAAAGTTGAACACAGAGAATACAGAAAGTCAGAAAAATTTTCAAAACGCATATATAATTAGAAAAAAAAACACATAATCACAAAAACATTAAAACAAACTACGATTCTAATAGTCGTATTTTTTTAAAAAAATTAAAAGACCATTTTCAAAAGGCAAGGGTTAAAAAGTCAAAACACACAAGCACCGAATCCTCTAAAAACACACCAGGTGTTTAAAAGTTTAAAGACGTAAATACACAATTGAGATAAAAAATAAATTGCAACACGGCGCCAAAAACAGTACAAAAATTTAAACCTATGAAAAAACATTAAAAAAATGGTCAATTACATAAGAACACGGGAAATAAAAAAAAGAAAAAAATAATAAAAATCTAAAAAGTTGAACAAAGTCAAAATAAAACACATCATGTATTTAAAAGATGCAAACTTTTCAATTTAAAAGCACCAAGAGACAAATGAAAATGTCAAGTTCATCAGAGAACTTGTTAAAAATTTCATAAAATTTATATAACGAGAACCTTTTAATATAATTAAATTTTGAATATACATTTGGAAAGGAACTTTGGTTCCTTAAAAATCTGGCGGGCACAGCGAAATCTATAGAGTTCCGTTCATCATTACAAACGATTGGATCATTAATAACTTTGTAAAAGAAAAGAACGCAAGAAACATCTCGTCTGGAACACAAACTAGGCATATTAAAGATATTACATAGAAGTGAAGAAGATACATCCTGCAAGTAAAATCCATTTTTTTTTGTAAAGTAAATATCTCAAGAAGTTTTTTTATATTAGTTCAATAATTTCAATTTTGTTTCGGTAATTGGGATCCCAGATAATACTGCAGTATTCCAGATTGGATCGGACAAATAAATAATAGGTGGAGCTCCTCGTATTGAATCAAAATTTGAGTAAATTAATCGATTGACTGACGATTAAGTTCGGAAAAAATTAGAATATTTTCATTTGGAACACGCAAATACACAAAATTTCAGAACTACATCAGATTAGGATGCAAGACAAACACATATTACAATTCTAAAGTTAAAAACATGCAAGAAGTTAGGTTAAAAATTTTTTTTGAGAAAAAGATGGTTTTGTATATCTAATGGCGTCTCTGTCTTCAAAATTAAGCGCTATATGCTTTCAGAAAAATTTTATAATCTTTTCTATTCTCTACTAATTAAAAATTGTTCTTATGACTTTAAATAAATATACTGTTACAAAGCTATAAAGTCGTTTCCCTGAGATGCTAATCTTGGCGACCATTTTGTCGAGTTGGCGGCAAGGTTGGCGACTTTGGCGACAAAGGGAATTTTCTAGAAGGACCTCAAACTTTCCACCTATTTCTACTGGTTTCATGTTCTTTCTAGATATTACGTCACTTCCTACGTAATGAAGTCACTTCCTATTGAAAAGTATAAAGGTAAGCTCTCAAGCCAAGAAGAGTCAGTTGGATTTTGATCAGCAAGCAAGCTGGTGAGCTAATAAGAAACCTTTGAGCTCTGTATTGAGATTTAATGATAATCTCTGCTGTGAATTCTTACTAGTGCTGTTTAATACTTGTGCTACGATTCTTTTCCTAGAATATTTGTGAAATAAAGAGCTTTATTTTTTTAATCCTGCTTATTGGACTGCATTCACGTACACCCACAAGACAATTTTGTCACAATACTTACGGTAGAACCTTATTAACAGCTAAGAAGAAAAATACTCTTTTTTCTTAACAGAAGATATAACATTAATTCCTCGTTAGAACACATTAAAATAATCCCCCTTCTACATTCACACTCGCAGTCATTTTTATGCCGAAAGACTCATTTTCTGCGGAGGACGAAAACAAAATATATATTACAGACGGCTTTTTTATTGCTGCCTGCCATCCACAAAAATTGCTTTCCTGGCGAAAAGAACGTAGCAGAAGGAAAATTTCCTTCCTTCCGAAAATAATGTGGTCTCTAATTCAATTCATATTTCAAAGTGAAAATGCGAAAATCCATGCATTTAACGAGAGAAAAATTTATTTGTGTTCTTACAGTGGGAGAAATCTTGGGTTGCTTTATCGGGAGGGCGTTTGTGAAGGCTGAGTTAGTATCGATAGGAAAAAAATACGCTCATTTATTTCTAGATAATAATTTTAATTCTTTTTTTTTCAATTCGAGACAAGACCTTAAAAGCAAAAAGGTGAGATTCTCAGGCGCTAATGCATTTGTACATACCACTCTATAATAACTCAAAAAATGCAATGTATGGGTTTTCGATAAAAAGCAGGATTACCATTAAAAGGAGAAGCAGAATTTATTTAGACATAAACCAGTGAAAGCTCTCCTCTCTACTTTTTCTTGAAACGTGCAACAAGTCCACATACAAGGCGGAACTTCAGTGGAATTAAGTTTCGAACATGAAGCCCTCCGGCACGATAGCTGAGAACGTGTTCACTTAGGCCACAGTGGCATTTTTCGTATACTAGCAGACGGTGCAATGAATATTTTTGCATTTGTCAAACTTATATTTCTTCTTTTAACCCAGTGGAATTTTATAAGATAATTAAAATTAAATCAAAAGACAAATTAAGCTCGTTAGAAAGCACGAAAAATGAGAAGCGTAAGATTTAAAATTATTTGCGCAAATACATTGAAATTACTCGTTCACTCGTTTTAAGCATTTCTCATGAACACAAAGAAAAATAATGTCAGAAACATTCGTTTTTATGGCTCGATAATTAATAAAACACACAAGAAATGTGCAGCCTGGGATTTTCCAGCAAAATTAATCTTAGTTACTTCTTGATTGAACTAATCCTTACTATTATTTTGCTTTCTGAACCGAACTTTTTGCACTTCGTGAAAAAGAGATGCACTTACGTAATCCGCAATAAATTTCCTTGCCAGTGCACATTGAAGCTATTTTTTCCATTGAACCTCTACGTATCTCTCACTTTCAAAGTAAAGCTATTAATTTTACGTTTCTTTCCGCAAACGGAGGTTGAAAATGAGAAAAAAGAGATCTTGTTAGAGGAAGAAAGAAAAAAGCTTTTAAGTGACTTTGACATGCTTAAAGAGCGCACGTGTCTTAATGACTTTGCATTATTGCACCGTGAGACACTTTCCTTTACTTGGTTCGGACTTAACTAAAAGATTCAAAATTTAAAGAAAGGGAGCAAAACAATGGAACTTAGAATGTAATTTCTTTTCTTCAATTAAATGACTTAAGCACAAATTTTCTTTTTTTCGCATCACTAAAAAAATTTCAGATGTAATAGTTCGAAAGAGCTTAATTTTTACGAATATTTTCTGCTTTATTTCAAGAGCTGCAAGCAAGACGCCGAATTAAAGTTTTTTTTATATTTATGCAAATGTTTGTGGCATCGTCACCAGCTGTATTTGCATAAGTTTCTACCCCGCCATTGGTCAAGAGGTGACATCACCAAAAAAGGCGGAGTTGACAAGTTTGCAAATACAGCTAACAACACAGCTGGCGATGATGCCAAAGGACTTTCCCTTCAGCCATGAAGGAAGTAAAGCCTGGAAATGAAAAACTTGCCGTGAACGTCTTCCATATCGAGTGACGACATCAGTCTTCTGGCACTACAAGTAGGAATTGGAGAAGAAATCTTGGAAGCAACCTGGCCTGGGAACATATGCGTTGCTTTCAATCTGTCGATCGATACCGTAACTGGTCTACCTTTGACCTCCACAGTAAATACTTTGGATGTTCTTAACAGGACCTTGAATGGGCCAGCATAAGGAGGCTCCAGAGACTTGTGGATTCCATCAATCTTTAAAAATTCATGAGATGCTTTGAGGATATCACCAATAACAAAGACTGGACCGCAGCTGTGATGAGAAGTAGGGACTGGTCTAAAAGAACGCACATGACGCCTCAACGTCTGCAAAAACGATGATGCAGGTGTTGTTACACGGGTATTAGAACAAAAACTGTCCTGACAGCTTCAAGGTAGATCCGTACACCAATTTTGCAGAAGATGGCGCCAAGTCCTCTTTAAAACTCTTTCTGATACCGAGTAACAGAGCAATCGAGTTCTGATACCGAGTAACAGAGCAACTGCGTTCTGATACCGAGTAACAGAGCAATCGAGTTCTGATATCGAGTACCAGAGCAATCGAGTTCTGATACCGAGTAACAGAGCAACCGAGTTTTGATACCTAGTAATAGAGCAACCGAATTCTGAATCAAGTAACATAACAATCGAGTTCTGATATCGAGTGACGGAGCAATCGAGTTCTGATACCGAGTAACAGAGCAACCGAGTTTGATACCTGAAATGGCCAGAGCAACCGAATTGCGGATCATTAACGTAATCGAGTTCCAGTATCAGGTGATAGACAGTCGAGTTCTGATACCCAGTATAAGAGCAACCGAATTCTGATATCGAGTATTGAAACCAATCGAGTTCTGATACGGATACACAGAGCAACTTCGAGCCTGATATCGAGTAACAGAAATCGAGTTCTGATAATTAGTAAACCAAGGCAACCGGTTTTGATACCTAGTAACAGAGACAACTCGAATTCTGAATCAAAGTAACAGAACCGACGGTTCTAATACCCAAATGGCAAGAACGATCGGGTTCGTTCTGATACGGGTAACCGAGTTCTAATATCGAGTAACAGAGCAACCGAGTTTTGATACCTAGTAACAGAGCAACCGAATTCTGAATCAAGTAACAGAGCAAACGAGTTCTAATACCAAGTAATAGAGCAACCGAGTTTCGATACAGAGTAGCAGAACAACCGAGTTCTGTTACCGAGTAACAGAGCAACTGAGTTCTGATACTGAGTAACCAACGGAGGTGCGCCCAACCAGCTCCCAGGAAGATGCGTCATCAAAGCGCTTTTCATGTCGTTTCTTCTCTAAGAGAAATAAATAGGATCGAATTCGCTCTTTAGATTTGTTTAGCTTGTTTCCAGATGTATATTTCTATTTGCATTTTGTTGCAGATTAATTTATTCGTAAGAAGCTTACAACGAATATTTAGCATACTTAGAAAAGGCGGAGGTTTTTTTAGTTTCTTTGCGTTTTTAAAAATACAAATAAAAGTCAATTTAATTTGTATTACATTTGTAGAATTTATTTAGATAAACTTTAATTCATTTCAAAAGGATTCTTTAAATTAGTTCAAACGAGCAATTCTATCACAATAACTGTTTCAGTTATTCTAAAAACATTCAGAAACGTTTTTCTCATATCTGGAGCATACATATCAATCAAACAGATAACAATCTTGCCCCTGCTTCCTCCTCTTAACAAAATTCAACTTAATGCGGGGAGAAAAAACCTCAGAGAAAGAATAAATTTTTATAAAAAGAATATGTTCACAAACAAAAGAATTAGCCAGAGTCACCTCTGAACAAACATACATTGTCATGTCGTTTATTATAAAGTAGGGTAAGGTTGCTTAAGTGTATCCCCTAAGGAAAAAGTCTAAAATTACAGGTTTTACTAAATAAAGGATTAAATTTTGCATTATTCACAACTTCTATGAATATTTCACCTATTTATTACAAGAAAGTTCAAAATACATGTACTATGTTGAATGAAATAAACAAATCTTAATGTAATAACGTCGGTACGACCAAGTAAACCCGTTCTTAAGTCGCACCACCTATGTCCTAAGTCGTACCATGGAAGCAAAAGAAGCAAAAACACCACGTATTACTATTATTTGAGTAAATTATTCGGTGTTGGGTTAATCCTCTCTGAATCCTTTCTGTTTTCCAAATTCATAATGTTTATTTAGATCTTGAAGGTTACGTCGCAATTTCGCTTTAGGAATATCATACTTTCATTAAAGCCCATATCACCAGTAATTTTCATAACGCCTCGCCCATATTTTTTTGTCTCTAAGTATTATCGGTACGTTTTGACACGTTTCTGGACCCTGCCTAAAATTGGAAAAAGCACATTTAACATTACAAAGAACAATATTCTCTTTCTATAAGTGATATGTATCTTTAGATGTGCAAGAGATCCTTAAGGTACCTGGTACAACTTAACCTACCTGGTACAACTTAAGAGAATCGTTTGAGGTACAACTTAAGCAACTCCACATGTAATATTTTATATAAGCATAATAAAAGAATGAATCGAACCAGAACGCCATAATTACATAAAAACAAGTATTCAAATTACACAGAATGATATCCTAAGTGATAACAACTTATTAATAATAATATTTATTGTTCTACGTCTTACGAAATATGCGCGAAAACTATAAGAAAACTACCCAAAACTTATTTTTTTTCGAGGTTAGGTTGTAACACATCGAAAATCTGTTCTAAATACTGGAATTAAAATGGCCGATGGTAGCAGACATCGCGCTGCCGTCAACGTTGCTGGTTTGACGAAAACAAAGCCAGAATGGAATAGGTACGACTTAGACTGTGGTACGACTTGAGCAATCTTACCCTATACATGTTATAAAAACTTGTTCCAACGGCGTGTGGCTTGAAGAAACTTCGAGTCGCTCGAGGTTCGCATTTGTGGTCGGTGGAATTCGAACAGACGCGCCGTTCCTACTACTCGTAACTTGGCAAATATCTCCACAGCTCTCTACTGAGCGGATTAATTGGCACCGTCTGACCTGGCCCTTTGATGTCTGAGCTATTTACCACCACAACGCGGGAAACCACAGATGCACTTACAAGCCCCAGAGCGACATCGATTCTTCCCGTTCCGACGACAGAAAATAACACGAACCGCGGACGAATTCTGTGTTTTATCTGATGGTGGAACCGAGGCATTAGGGAGTTTCTTCAACCATCGAGAGTGTTCTCCCCTCTCCTTTCGCTTATATTAACACAATGAGGGAAGTTTGTGTTAACCCTGTGAGCCCTATCCCGCCTCAAACCGCCCTTTCGACAGAAGCCGGACTCAGGCGTTTTCGGGAGCCTGGGTGATTTTTTTTAGGAAAAATGTAGTTCCTTTCTTTATTCACAATTGATCTGGCGTCCATAGGTGTCGACCGCCTGGAATTTTTGTGAAAAACGTGACGACTCCATTCTGATCTAGTGAACGAAAATTCACTCCTGGTTTGGAGACAATGAAATTCTCACTATAGCCGGGTTCATAGAGTTAATTCTCGTAGAACGGTGAAGAGATACCAGGAAGAGCATTTGGACTTCTTCCTTTCGGAGACTAGGTCAAAATTTTGATTTACATTTATAATTTCGAGACGGCATAATAAAATTAATTTATCTAACTTGTGTTTTCGAATTATAGTGTTCAAAAACACACGCTGACATACAAAGTGACATATGGACGCAATTCCATTTTTTTTTTCAGAATTAGGGAGATCTAAAAGGTTGAGTTTGATAAAGATATGGAGGTTCAACTTTTTGGTTTTTATGCATCGTACAAGAGAAAGTATTGTAGTTAGGTCTGAAATTCTGTACCATTAAATCAAATCTTGATTCCTACATCACCGTGAATTCCGTTTCGGAACATCTGAAGTACAAGGATTACAGACGAATTTTTCGCGGAGCGCCCCCTGGGGAGTCACGTCTCGAGGCTCTTGCCTTGTCTTATCTCTTCTAAAGAGGGGCACATGTGCGGAACGGTGACTCTCTCTTCCCAGACAAGTTGGCTCTTGCGCCATTAAACCAGAACCAACCAACTAACCTTCTTCCCAGAGAGATAGTTTTGTTGTCTCCCGGGCAAAATAAACTTGGTCTGAATCACAACAGATGCCCAGGAATGGCCTGCTTGGGAGTTAAAAAGGAGCAGTTTGGGACCAAACTTAATTTCTTATAGATAAGGTTGGCTACAAATGAGCGGTTGTAAGTTTATTTCGGTTTGGATTTGGAAGAACGTCCGATTTCAAACTAGGAAAGATGTTTTAGTCATAAGAGTTGAATATCTAAAGAGACAAAAAGGTAAGAATGTCTAAAAAGACAATGAATAATAGAAGCAATTTAATTGGTGTGCGCAAGTTCAGCATCATCCAGGAAAAAATTGCCAAGTATAAAATAAATAAAAAAATGTTATATAAAAAATAAAAAATAAAACAAAAAAATAATTAAAAGCACCCTAAAAAATCTTTAGGAAAAAATTTTCAAAAAAATTTCAAATCTTTTGTTAGTGTTTCCCTCACTAGATGGAGATACATGCACGCATCTATTTGCCTTGTTTACATTGTAACACACGTTTGTTAAAGCAAAGCGTCACTTCTTTGTTCCAAATATGTTATAAGAGGTAAGATTTTAATCCCTTCTTTTTACACTTTGTTCTGGAGATTGTCTTTAATTTCTTCTTTGTGGATAAATGTTTTTCTTTCCAATACATTCCGGTTTAGGTTCAGGCCAAAAGAGGATATTAAATTCAGACCTTAAATCTTTTTCCTCTACAGAAAACCTACCCATTTTTGAATCTGCATGAATGTCTGGCCTCTGATGAAGTCATTCACCAGATTCTTGGTTATTGTGGTTGTCTACTATTATTTTTTACCCTTCCACCTTTTTATTCCCCCTTTTTTAATATTTGTATTTATTTTAGTCATAAGAGTAATGTTTCAAACAACATATAAAATCATGCAAGAGAGATTGATTAACATTTACACAAAATACCAATACATTCTTTTAACGCTGGGATTTTAATATAAAGTCCAAATGATGATTCCCATCTATTTCGAATCATGAGGCAAAACATTTGTGGCTCCTTCAGGCAACGTTATTTTCCCCGGTCTCTCTTCTATCATAAGTAGGAAATTTCAATTTTGATGGAATTATTCAGGCAAGATTTCTTTATTTTCTGTCCAGTTATTTTTCATGAAGAATTTGACTGAATAGCATTGATAAAAAAAGTTTGTTGGACGAAAGGTTGTTCTGGACGAATGTTGGATTTTAAACCAGGGACAACATTTCCAGGCATAAAAACAATGTTTTAAAGGATGTATAAAATCATGTAACAGAGCTATTACAGTTCAGAAGATGGCTGCACAAATTCATTCCTTTATCACTGGGATATTGATTTAAAACCCAAATGGCTCTTTGCGCGTTTTTCGAATCATAAGGAAAAAGAACTGTTATAATGCACCCATTTCTCATGAGTAAGAAATTTATCATTTTAGTGAAATTTTTAAGGTATTTGACATTTCCTAGAATTCTGTCGCAGATTGTGCATTCTTTACGCATAATTTGACAGAATGTCGATATGCAGCATTAGTCAAAAAGAATACGATGCTTTAATGGTGGTTTACCGAAACATCGTTAAGAAATCAATTTTACTGATGAGAAGTTCGGTGGTTTGATGCATGTCATGAAATAAACAGTACTGTCTTATGATTCTTCATCAAATTAGTAAACTAAACAGTAATAATCTAAATTTCGCTTTGAGACCAGAAGTTACAACGTGAATTAAATTAGAAACATTGTCACCTTTCTTTATTGTGCAGCAGTCACAGAAATTACAGGCTCTTCAACAAAGGATCTCCCAACAAGTTTTTCTAAACTGGGTGAAAGAAAATAATTCTTATAGTTCTTTTCAAGAGATTTTCTCACAGAAGACATTTCCGAACTGAAATCATCTTCTCTGATTGTCCAAGAAATAACAGATATTTATGATTTTTTAACTTTCAGTCGCATTCAGATTATTACCGAATCAGAAAGTATACCCATGTCCTTAAATTAAGCACATATAATAATCTTTGGGGAGAAAACCTCACTAGAAAAAATATTTTTGATGAAATAGAACTATATGTACTTCTAGAATCACATGCTTGTTTTAAAAACTAAAATAAGCCACTTCATACAGAGCATATCATACTAGTTTTTCTAAACGAGGCATGTATTCAGTCTTTGCTCCAGGAAGCATTTCCTATATTTTATTGGGTTCTGTAAAACATATGCGACATTTTTTGTTTTGTACTTTCTTCGTATTGCTACGAAGCTGTAAAGTTGTTGCCCTGACATGCTAACCTTGGCGACATTTTTGAGACTTCTTAGCGACTTTGGCGACAAAAGGAATTTTCTAGAAAAATCCAGAACTGTGGTTCTACCTCTTCTGGGAGTCATAAATAGCAAGTACCTTCTAGAGATTACGTCTCTTCCTGTTGAAAAGATATAAAAGCAAGCTCTCAAACCAAGAGAGTCAATTGGACTTTGATCAGCAGAGCAGCTGGTGAACCGAGAAACATTTCAACGCTATTGAAAGTGCTGCGACTGAGATTTATTGCTGATCTCTGCTGTTAATTTATACAAGTGGTGTTCAGTTTTATTACTTCTTCGACGTTAGTGTTTTCGCTGAAATTTTAATGGAATAAAGTTTCATTAATTTTTTTCATTATCCTGCTTGTTGGACTGCATTCACTAGATGATTTTTGAAGCAATATTAAGCACGCTTTGTTCTTATAGCATTTCTTTTTACTTTTTCGGTTTACTTTGTACAAACTGTCATTTTTTTTAATTTGTGGGTTTCAGTTTAAAATAAGTATTGCGCTCTTACCTCACTGAAGGCGGTTTTCCATGATACAAATGGCATAAGCAAGAACATTTCTCCCAAACGAAATCGAATTAACCCCCTTCAGACATGGTGTCCAGTATACCGGACATCAACTTTGAACTGCTCCTATTAATTCCATAATTGACGAAACTACATGCTGTTTTTTCTATTTGATTCTCGATTTTCTTTTGAATATAATAGTTGAAAGAATTTTTCTTTTCGGCCATGGAATCATTTCATTTTTTTATTTTTTTCAAAAAATATTCAGAAAATCGTCGTTCTTCCTAAAATTGAGCTCGATGGTGAATTTTGTTTTTCAAGTAATTTCTTGATTTTAAACCTTTTTTTTACCATTTAAAAGGGTTCTACAATATTTTATTACCCCTTGACAGCCATTTTAAAGTGAAATTTTTGTAATTTTGCTTCTTTTTTTAGTTGAAATATCCGGTATTGTCCGGATGCCGGACATGGGCTAACTTCTTTAATTTTTCATCTACAGGCTCGAAATTTTATTTATGCTTTAATCTTTGCAGTAGTACACAGTACGCCAAAGGAAAAAAATTCTAACTCATTTTTTTCTTAATTCCGACTGAAGGGTTTAAATGTGAAAATGGCGTTTAAGAACGAGAGATCATAAAAATTTCATTCAAACAGAAAAGTGGGAGGCAAAAAACTAACCCAAGGCACGTCTGCTTATGGTTCGGCAGTAATCGGAGAGAAGAGGCGGATGTCCCTTATTACCCCGGGAGAATCAGAAATCTCGCTTTATGGCATTCAAGATGGTAGGCGAGGGAATGGTAAGGGCGGCTAATGCAAAAACAATAACTCCCATCTTTGCGTAACAATAGATGATGATAATAATAAAGGAGGAAAGAAAGCACTTCGATTCTCTCCCCGAAGCACGCACTGCTGTAACTCTTCAATCCCGAGGCGATTTTTTCTAATAGCCCTTCTCCCCTCTCCCCCCAGGACTTTTGGGAAGGATACGGCATGAATTGGACTCTCCCAATCTCGGTGGTCATTTACCCCACCACCTCACTCTCTGCTATAACCTACTCTTAAAGCGCAAGGAAATGGGCTAAGATGGGCAAAAATAATTTGACCCCCTTACAGCGCTTATCTCCGAAACGATCTAAGATTCTCATCTCCCACCAAAAGACGCCAACCGCCTCAGACTGGTTTTCGGCGATGTTAAGGCGAAATTTCTAACCACCCCGGACAGCCTTGCTCTATGTGAGAGGGTTAACTCTATACCCCAAGGCGACATTTTTCTTCTAGCCCCTTTAATACCGGTCCTTTTTGGAAGGATACGACTTAAATTGGACTCTTCCAACCTGGGGGACATTTACACCTCCTACTGTTATAACCTTCCCTTAAGACGCACAGAAATGGTCTGTGGTTGGCGAGGATAATTGGACCCCTACCGTGCTTATCTCCGAAGCGATCTAAGAACCTCATCTCCCATCAAAAGACGCCAACCGCCTCAGACCGGCTTTAGTCGATGTTAAGGCGAAATTGCTAGTCCGCCCCGGACAGCCTCGCTCGATGCGAGAGGGTTAACTCTATAATTCCAAGGAGACATTTTTCTTCTAGCCCCTTTAACACCTGTTCTTTTTGGAAGGATAGGAGTTAAATTAGATTTTTCTAACCTGGTGGTTATTTACTCCTCCCCCTGCTATAACTTCCCTTAAGACGCACAGAAATGAGCTGTGGTTGGCAAGGATAATTGGACCCCTACCATGCTTATCTCCGAAGCGATCTCAGAACCACATCTCCCATCAAAAGACGCCAACCGCCTCAGACCGGTTTTCGTCGATGTTAAGGCGAAATTTCTAGACCACCTCGGACAGCTTCTCTCTATGTGAGAGGGTTAATTAACGTGACTGCTCCATAGCAGTATTCCTTCAGTTGACCCGAAAGAAGACGAATGGGTATAGAAATTCCTTTCAGTGGGTTCTTCCCCTATATCAGAGAAGGGCATTCCACTTGCTAATTTGCGAATCACGGCTCACTTATAGCCTGAATTTCCCGAAACACTATTGTTGCAAACCTCTTGTGGTGGGTTTACGCGAATTCAGTCCAACAAATAGGTTAATAAAAAAATAAATGAAGCTTTATTTTGCGAAAATTTCAGCAAAACACTAGCGTAGACCAGGTAAACTTGTATAAATTAACACTTGTGAAAATTAACAACTCAGTTCACCAATAAATCACACTTTCGTTGCCACAGCACTTTCAATAGCGCTCAAATATGTTTCTCAGATTACCAATAAATCACACTTTCGTTGTCACAGCACTTTCAATAGCGCTCAAATATGTTTCTCAGATTACCAATAAATCACACTTTCGTTGTCACAGCACTTTCAACAGAACTCAATTATGTTTCTCGGTTCACCAATAAATCACACTTTCGTTGTCACAGCACTTTCAATAGCACTCAAATATGTTTCTCAGATCACCAATAAATCACACTTTCGTTGTCACAGCACTTTCAAGAGCGCTCAAATGTGTTTCTCAGTTCACCAGCTTCACTGTTGACCTAACTGCAACTGATTCTCTCGTCGATTGAGAGGTTTCTTTTTATAACTTTTCCAACAGGAAGTGACGTCACTTAGTATTCTCTAGAAGATTATTGATATTTCCTGCTCCTAGTAAAGATAGGACCATAGTTCAGGAATTTTCTAGAAGTTTCATTTTGTCACCAAAGTCACCATCTTTGTCACCAAGTCGTCAAAATGATCGCCAAATTTGTCGCTAAGATTACCAAATGTCAGGGAAACAACTTTACTACTTCGTAACACTATTGTCCTTTCTAAGAGCAGACTGGCAATGTTCCGAGACATAACAGCAGATAAACAATCGATATAGCGTTTGCAAGCGGTACTTTGAAGTATATAATGCGACACTGAACAACTTTTTGCTCAGAGTGATCTGAGAGGCAAAAAAGATAGAAATAATTTTCAAAATCACTCCTTTATTTAATATGAATTATTTTTTACTGTTTAGTCTTCAATTTATAACCCATAATTACAAATATTATAGAAATTGAAAATTAATTGTTTCAAATTCACTATCAGGGAATTTAGAATGACAACAAAAGCCATTCACTTTCGCAAACCGAAATTACTTCGATAATCAATTTTCTATTTAGGTTTTCGATTCTTACAAAATTATAAAATAGATATATTTAACATAGCAAGGAACTTTACAGCAATAGTATCTTTTCACCCTAAATCAGAACATATTAGTACTATCCAATGTCAATTATTTGATATGATATTTATTCGATAATCGGGATTCAATTAATTGAATTAATGCAATAATCTATATACGGGAAATTGAATATGATTGTCCTGATTCAAGTGGTTACAACTTCCTTGTAAATAGCGATAAAAAATGGAACATAATACAGAAGGAAGCTTTAAGTTTCGTCTGCTTACGAAATGGTCTGTGTGAATATCCTTGGTCAAGCATCTCCTTGATACGTTGAGTTTTACAGAACTTAGTACAAACAAACAGTTAAAATGAATCTCTCTCAGTAAAAAGTAAATGCTAGTATTCCGATAACAGCCGAGAACTTCTGAAATCTTATCTGAATTACTTTTCTTTCATGCAATAAGCTTTCGTGACAATCTCGAGAAAGATCTCGGGACTGGTGCGACAACAATTCCGCCCCCAGCAGAAAAATCGCCATAATCTGAAAAAGACCCCTCTTTCAGAGAAACTCTAAAGAATGTTTCGAGTTTTGACAGGAGATTTCATCCTTTGCTTCGGAACGTTTGCAGTACGGAAGAAAAAGGAGCCTTCGATTTTTTTTATCTATTATTTTGCGGTCCATTTGGGGGTGATTTCTTTTGGAAGAGCAGGTGCTCTGTTTCACCTGAAAGGATTTTCAAGTGATCGATTTTTGACCCTCGTTGCCGAGCTGTATTTGTTTTTATTTGAACTCGCTAGAAAAGAATGCATAATTTTTTTCCGCGAAGGGTCTTTTCTTCCCGCTCTTTACAACAGAAAGGCCACTTCCGTGCAACTTCCTAGAAAAGGTTTCTTTACATAGTGACTATTAAGGAGAGCTTGCGATGTGAAACGTATACAAGGTGCTCCGAAAATATCTGGCAGAAATGAAAGGATATGTCAAGTGATCTATTTTTGGTCCTCGTTGCTGAGCTGTATTTGTTTTTATTTGAACTCGCTAGAAAAGAATGCATA
>BGPR01017763.1:0-31964 GCA_013235015.1 Araneus ventricosus | reverse complement strand
TTCGTCTAAACCAAGATGCGTCTAACCATACTGACCATCAACTCCAAGCGGGGAACAATTGAATTATTTGTTCTACTCTGACTCACAAAGGACCCACCTAACTGCTTTTGCACAAAAGCAGAGTTAATTATCTCCCCCTTAGGCAATTAGCGACCCCACAAAGGCCAGAAAAGGTCTTTGTTAACGATGATTTAAGGTAACCGCCAGACTCCCCGGCTGCATCACCCACGAATCACCCCAAGGAACAGGCCCGAGTTTCGTGAGGAAAAAGGGCTTTTTCGCTCCTCAGGGTATTGATTTCTTCGCCATCCGTGGGAAGAACCAACTTATGGAAAGTTTGTTCAAATTAGAAAAGCACATTAGAGAGAGTTTAATAATCTTGCAATGAATGGTCTTGAATCTTGTTGTCGGCAATCAGTTATTGTCTGCTAGATGAAAGGGTGTTTATCACATCCAGAGAATTTTGGCGAATTCTGATGAAATTCATTTAAAACCACTTCAGACCAAGAATATATTTTCCCTCTGGAGTAAACAGGCGAAATTCGTGATGGAAGTTTCCCATATTTTAGTTGGCTTAACTTGAGATTTTATTGCACAAGAGCTAGAATGTTGACTATATTGCTACAAGCACGTATTTACGTTTGACTAAGGTAAAGTAAGTTCAATTTCTTGAAGGAAAACATTCAAGAAATTCTTAAGAATTCAAAAGATTATCAAACAAATATCATAAAAAATATCCCTGATTAATCAATAATAAAAAGAGAAAGTCAATATTAAAATTTGAGCCTGTTTAAATGAGAGGATGAAAATGAGGTTAAGAGGTGAATTGCATTTTAATGCACTTATTAAATCAGTCTGCCTAGTCTTTGCAAATTAAATCAGTCTGCTTAATTTTCTCTCGGATAATCCTCTCTCCATTTTTTGGTAATTGATAGCAATGAAAAACGGTTACAGAGTTATATTCCACATCTTGGCAAACTTACGATTAAAAACTAACCGCATTCTGCAGTCCAAATTTCGAAAGAATATGTTTTCATATTTTTCTGCCTCGTATTTCTTCGATGATCTTTCCCGGATTCTGTCTTCTTTGTAGGAAAAGATAAGAGTATGATACTTTCGTGCGTTCAATCAGAATCCGGCATTATGCTTATTATGTATAAAAATGTTCAAAATAAGGATACTAACAGAACAATTCTACTCCTCAAACAACTAGAAGTAAAAAACCAACTTTAAAAAAATGGAATATAAGTACGTTTAAGATCATACAGGTCTGTAATAATTTTATAATGCAACTTGATGTATAAAAGGAAAAAAATACGTGCATCATTAAAATTCTAAGACAATGTATTAATGGACAGTCAATGGATGAGAATGAATCAAATCTATTCGACCAAAATTTTCTTGGCAGATTAAATCCAAAAGACGGAAGACGAAAGTAAAATAATGAGGGGGGGGGGGTGATTCTCCTTCTTTAATAACAAAATAAAAACCTGAAAAACGCAAAATCCCACAATCAGTTAAATTGAGAGCTAAAATTCAATAAAAATGCATTCGCTTGCATAAGTGACTTCAAAACCGAAGATTTTTCAAATATTCTTCTGAATGGAAATCCTACGTTGGCTTTTTTAATGACTGACTTTTTAAATCTCTGCTTAAAGTTCTTGCCTGGATTTGTTAAGAATGGAAGATTCTAAAGCTCAAGAAACAAATAAACATGTTTTTTTTCTTACAGCGTAAGTCTTCTAAATCACTAAAAGTAAGTTTTCTTATACATAAGCTATAAAATAATAATTTTCTAAAGGCTCTAAGTAAAACTTTTGCTTTGATAGAACCACACTTTCCTTGTTGAAGACAAACAGTTTTCCACCCTTTAGCTTTTCACAGTCAGTTCGCTATATCATACTTAATTCCGTCTCTCTACAAATGATGAGGCCGAAGTGGCCTAGGAGGGTAAGGTATCGGCTTTGCGTTCAAACGCAATTCCACCGAAGATCCTCTGTGCATGTGGGCCTGGTGCACATTAAATCTGACGTTGAAGAATAAATGGCAGCCCGTTGGTGTGACGTGGATCTATCCCAGATAGTACGTAAATTTGCAGCAAGTTTGATTTTGACTTGATATTACATTGTCATTGCAAATTTGACGCGTGAAGCTTGAAGCGAACTTGTGGCAAGTTCGCCGTGACAACTAGCAACACCCTCGCTTGCAAAACGCGTTTGCCACAAGCTCGCCGCGACAAATAGCGTCACCTCCTTGTAATGCAAGCTTGCTGTAAGTTTGCAAAACAAGCCTGATGCAAAGATAGCACAAAGAAATAATCTTTGTCTGGGTTTTAAAAAAAAGATCCGATTTTTAATAGCATCTCCTAGACCGTCCTTCTTTTTTATTAATTCAATAAATCAATGATAATTTTTAAAAAAACTAACTTTTTTATAAAAAACATTTTTGAAAGATTTTCCATCTTTTTACTAAATATAGCACTCGCACTTTAAAGAAAACTATATCGCCTTTTTCTGAATGTTGAAATTTTAATGTTTATAAACAAAATTATACCGAAAAAACAGTCAATGTTTGTTGAAAAATAAACTTATACATTTTGTCCCATTTTAAAGTAATTACTTTTGAACTCTAATTTCATAATTTATTCTACTAGCAAAACGAAGTTATTAGCGAAATTCGCTCTCTCTTTGACTTCAAATCATATTCTCAACTCAAAAAATTAATGAAATCAAGAAAATCGTTTAAAATAAATCGTATACGAATCGAATCGAACGATGTATTAGCGAAATCTATCTTCTCCTCTCAGAGTTTAACTGGCCAAGTGGTTAGCGCATCAGCTTCCGAACCGGTAGGTCGCGAGTTCTAATCCGGGTTGTGTTCGTACTCTGTTTTTGCTTTAATTTGCAATGAGTTTGACGCGGCAAGCTTGCTGCAAGTTCGTCCCATGATGACTTCGAAGCTTGCGTTAACTTGTTTCAAACTTGTTGCAAGCTTGCACTCTTGTCATGTCAAACTTGTTTCAAGCTTGCACACTTGTCATATCAAATTTGTTGCAAGCTTGCTGCAAACTAAAATTGCTATCTGGGATGGAGAGGGGATGCCAGTTTAGGTGTCGTCCTCGTTATCTGACCACGGTTCTGAGCTGCGAGGTCCGTCCCCAAACAGCAAAAGTATCTGGCGTCTCTACTAAAAGAAACATTCTTGTGTCCCTTATCAATGCATACTTACACGCTGACATGCATAACCAAACATAGCATAGACAAATATAAACTAATTTATATGAAAAATGTATTGTTTTTTAAAATTTTGATAAAAGGAAAAACGATTCGTAGTAATATTCATTAACGTACATCATGAACATCACTAATTCATTAGCGTACTTAAAAATACATTTGCAGATAGAGTCAAATACGCAATTAGATTAGAGTCAAATTTGCAATTCAAAATTTATTACGAGTAACGGAAGTCCCATTGCTGTGGCGTTCCTAGGTGATTGCCTAGGGTCTCCTAATGATAAAACCATTACTGATTTTCCCGAATGATGTTATATTTTATATTAATATACCACATATTTCTTATTTTGGTTTCAATACTTTGTTTCTTATATGTCTGAGCAACCTATTTTGTTTTTCATTTTCGAATAATTGCTGTGTATTATTTTCAACCTTAATAAAGTAGTAAATCTTTTCGTTCGTATTTTGCTTTTTTGATTTAAGATAAAACTATTTAAACTTAATCAAAGTTTGAACAAATTTTGCATGATTCGTAACATTCTGCTTCCATATTTTAAATCCTGTAGCATTAATTTCTCGATATAAAATTTATAATGGTGTTTAATCAAAAAGCAGAAATCCGCATGTTCGTGTACATTTATATTTCAATTATTTTACCCGAATTTACCGATGCAAAGCTATTAATTGAATACGATATCTTAGATTTTAAATTAATAAAACTCTCAGAATTAATGAGAAATCATTACGTTTGCCGATTCTAATACTTCAGGCAATCAATTTATTTTGTCAGAAACTTAAGAATGATAGCATGCGATTGATTAAACACGTATTTGTTATTATGGCAGAATTAAAAAGTTAATTTTGAATTAATTGGCAGTTTAATCACGCAACACCTGTAGGGGATAGAATTCCCTGCTAATGGATTTTCGATTAGTTTATCCGCAATTTTAACGAAAGAAAACACTAATGAAGGATATCTAAAGAAATGAGATTGAATAGTATTATACAATGTATAAAAGAGTCTGATTATACAATGTTTCATGAGATCGCACAAACTGATATATATTTCAGATTTATTGTTGCTGCAATTTAAAAATATCAAATAATACGTTGTTTCAGAAATTAATTTGTACTATTTGGAATTGATAATAAAGCGTAATGAGAAGTGCTTCTAGATTTTGAAAATTTGACTGTAGAAATATTTCACAAAAGCGAATAACCGAATTTTTTTATTAAAAACAATTTATTCCACTCAAATTTAGTGCTTTTAGAAAATTTTTGCTGAATCAGAGCTATGATATTCTATAGAAATTAAGCACTTTTATCAGTTGTAGCAGTTTAAAGATTCCTAAACTTCACAGTATAGGAAGTTTAGTCTGAAATAGTCCGAAAAACTACAGAACGGTGTAAATATATTTATATAAGAAAAGGCGTCATTAAAAAACTCATTCCTCTAGGGGTTATTGTACCTTTGACTGTACTATACGAAACGCATCAAAGCAGCTGAAGCCAATGAAAATTCATGTTTATAATAAATAAAACTGCTGGCGTTTATCCGTATTTAAAATGAAAATTTGATTCTATGTATGAATATATACGATTGACCGCATCACCACTAAGTAAAATGTGTTTCTACAACTCTAAATGCAATGGAAATATCTTCATGAAAGAAGACATCCTTTTGTTTCAGATATAGATCGTTACTTCATAACAAGAAGATTTGTGCCCTTCTAAGACGTTCTTTTAGGTTACCAACAATATCTCAGATCTGATTGTCACAAATTTACTAACGAAACTTGTTGAAGAAAATCTCATGCAGATTGCCAGAGTGCTTTAGAAATAAAAAAAGCGCGCAAAACAGAAATGATGAATCAATTGACACTAGCTTTCGTTTTGCAAAATATATAAATATTCCATTCCAAAATTAAGTGCGAAAAAGAAAGAGCATTTTTAACGAAAAAGAAGATAAAGATCTCAGAGAAGTGGAAAAATAAATTAATTCTAATTAATTAAATCTTTGCGGTTTGAATTCTGTTTAATGTCTCTTGGCTTTATCTCGCCTTCCATAGCGCAAATCTCTCTCTTGCTAACCTTCGTTTTCTTGCAGTAAGATCTTCTCTATGCGTATTGTTTACCAACAATCTTTCTCTTTCAAAGATAAGGGAAATTCACTTCGGCACTCTCTCCCCTATGTCTAAGAAAACCCCATTCCTTGTTCCCCGCGCACGCTGCGGGTATGGCGTCTTGTCCGGTGGGTCGTAGCCATGCCCACATTCCTGAGTCTTTAGAGGCCGTGTCACCACGTTTATATTATATAATCCTACAGAATCCTTGATGTAGCGTGACTCTTGAAAACGAACTTAGCCGGATTCACAACCATTTTCAGTTAGTGTTTTCACTTAGTTGTATTACTACATAAGGTATAGATAACCGGTATTGAAAATGAATTTCTGCATTAATTACTTTGCAATGCATTAGGATAATATTCAAGGCCATGTTACTTGGTGTAGTGGTACAATGTGTAGCTTTCCCCGTACTTTTAACTTAATGTGTAATAACTCCTGTAACGTCACAACTATATTGCATGCTACAGACGAAATTAAAAGAATAGTTTCAATGAAGGCCACAATACTAACTTTATAGATTGTCCAGGATGTTAAGGCCCTATTGTAAATTTTTTAGGCTAGGATTTTATTGAAATATTTTTATGTTTCATTTTCCTTTTCCCTTCACTTTCATTTTCAAGTAGAACTTCTGCTACACCGACCGACTTCCGGTTTAATGCTTCGTCAGTGGGAATCTTAAAAATTTCAACACTCTCTTTGAAGATGTTAATTAATGTTTAAAGTAGAATTTTTTAACGTTGTGGCTTAAGAATACTTTGAAAATGTTAAATTTGATGTTCCTACTTTATAGCTCTCTATGCTTATTTAAAATAAGAGTCACAATATCTGGAAATGCTGCCATAATTTTTCGCTATCGCTCTTTTAGGCGACTTCAAAGACTTGTTTGGCGATTAAATTTTTAGCCAAACGATTTAGATAATCACTGGCGGTTAAATTTCTTAACCAAACGACTAAGCTAAATACAATCTTTCCATTTGGAATTTAGCCGTTTTAAGAGCGTTTTTTCTAGCCGTTTTAAATAAAAAGAATTAAACGAACTCAAAGAACTCAGAATTCAATGCTTTGTGTTCTAAAGAAAGAACCGGTTCGAACGTGGTGCACAGTATCCAAATGGATTGTGGCGATTGCTTAAATCGGAGATTTAACGAAAAACGATCTGTGAATCCGAAATTAAAAAAAACAAAAAAAACCCAGAAAACTCGTTCATAGACGATTAGAAGATTTCAATTCGAGAAGTGATGCTGATGCAGATTTCATCAAGCCTAATAGTTAAAACTTCCCTTCAAATCTAAAGAGAATTTGTGTGAAAAAGTGAAGTATTAGGAGAATTTCAAATTTTAAAAGCGATTACTTTAGAATTACTTTAATTAAAATTTCAACAGCACGATTCGATTATGTTTCTCAGCGTTTAATATATTCTTCTTGCCTTTTGAAAAATAATTTATAACTTTCGTGTCGTGTCATTGAGAAGTGATTTTTAAAAGTGAATACGAGAGGGAATAAAAACTTTAAAATATTTAATAATTTGTAAATCATGCATTATAAGTGCATTAAAAAAGAATTGTGACTTTTCCTCATAATGAAATATGAAAGATAATATTCGAATATCTTGAATTTGAAATGAATAACACCATTTCGAAACGAAACATATTTTTTTGCACAGTTACAAAATGATTTTAGGAATTACTGAAATTTAATAATGCTTATTCATTTGAATGTACGGCAAAATGAGCTTTCAATCATGTATTCAATAGAAAAGTAATTTAAAGGGAAATAAATTAAATGCAAGAATTCTACCAAAGAGCAAACGATTTGAAATTATTTAGAAAATGTATTTTTATTCAAAACTTAAATGACGAAAATTGAACAAAAACAAACGAGAAAAAAAGAACTACGCTTTATTGCTCTTTTATTTTTAATCAAATGAATTCATGCTTTACTTATAAGACTTTGATTAGTTTTAATTTAAATCCCTTTTATTGTTCTTAAGAAAAATTTATTAAGAGTCTTTAAGATGCAAAAAAGGCTCGCTCTTCCGAAACTAACTGTAGTGATATAAAAATTAAAATGAAAGATCTCGTCATCATTTTGGTTCAGCCTTGTCAAAAGATGAATACGTCCTTTATTAATTTTGTCTCCCCCCCACATTTTCTTTCTGATTATCTTTTTTCTTAATATCTCTTCATTTTTGAAGAGACTCTTGTATAATTTATCAATCTCACTAACGAAGTAGTTCCTCGATAAGGAAAAAACAAACAAACAAAAAAAATCTGAGCTTCAATTTTTTTAGATTATTGTTTCGTTGTTTTTTTTCCTCCTCATAACCTAATTTCATCAAGGCGAATTTAACGAAGTGCACTTGATATGTGAATTGAATAGATATGTTTGAAAAATTGCAAATAAATTAAAAGAAGTTGAAATTCTGATAAAACCATCAAAATAAGGAAAGTAAAATGTTGCATATTAGATAAAACAGATAAGAACAACCATCGTAACGTACAATGTAAATAAAAAGGTATAGGAAAAAAATGCGTTAATTAAATCATAATAAATTTTCTTTGATATGTTTTACTGTTAATCTCTCTCTCTCTCTCTGAGTAAATTCTTCTAGTTCCTCTGAAACCTTTTAAGTTAAAATATATTACATCAATATTGCTATAAAAATAGAGTTATATATAGATAATCTATACTTATTATAAAAGGCAATGTTTGTGTGCGTGCGTGTGTGTGTGTTTGTCTGCGATGTCCAGACGAATCTATCGCACTTACAGCCATGAAATTTGGCACACAGGTAGTCGTAATGGTGACTGAATGCACCTCGAAGCCGAAATTTTAAATTTTAATCTAGAAATTTTTTTATTTAATGTTTTGTGTTGTTTTGGTTGATTTTTCGCACTAATTTCTCAATAGAATGGTTTCAAATAATTGTACGACAAAAATAGATAGACCATCGGAAAGAGCACGCGATTTCCGTTCTAATGAAGTTAGTTTTGAATTCCTAACGCAATTTACTGAATTTTGAGAAATTTTTTAAAAATACCCAGTTTTGGCTTCAAGATGTTACTTTTGATTTTAAATTTGTTGCATCCGACTTTCTAATAACACTATTATTTTCAATTTTTTTCAGCATATAGGTAGAACGGTTGTGTCGGATTTAAAACAACAACGGTTAAAATATCTTTTCAAGTTTTTTTTAATTAATTTATTTCTGGGCGGTTGAGAGTTATTTTTCTGGAGAGAGTTCGTCGCGCGGCACGGCACTTCGGAACGCAGATAGCTATGTGATTGGTTGAAGGGGAGGTGACGTCATAACCTTGAATTGAATGACTGATTATTATTTTCGGCAGTAACTTAACGCATTTATTCATCTCGCATACTTTGCTTGCAGTATAATAATTTTCACGTTGCAATTTTTTAATATTGTTTATCGCGAAAAAAAAAATAAGCGGGAAAATCAATAATGTGTATCTTTTGTTTTGATTTTGTTTTCAAAACTTTTTCATGTCATTGTGGGCGTTTTTTTTTTTTTTTTTGAAGTCCTGATTCCACGGGCAACGCCGTTCGCGTACTGCTAGTATAATTATATAGAGACAATACAGTTATCTCTATCTCTACTTATAATAAAAGAGAATGTACATGTGCTTGTGTGTTGGCGCTTCTTTGGAGGGTGGAAATGTGCACCTCTGAGCCGATTTTTTGCAATTTTAATTAGCATTTTAATTTATTAAAAAATAAGCGACATTTTGGCGTTTTTCCTTCATAACGTTTGAAAATATTTCAGCAAAAAATTATTTTTACGCCATCTGAAAGAGCGAAACATTATCTTTGCAATGATATCAATAATGCTGTCATACGACTTTCTAATTCTAATTTTAACCTTTTAAAAATATTTTTGGCATAATTTACAATACTTTTCATTGTTGAAACGCATTTCAAATCGTTTTATTGTTTCAACAAAAAATTAATTGCGTGTTTCTCTTCCATTGTTTAAAATTTAGAAAATATCATTTGTAATTTACTTTCTTCTATTTGATCAATTTTTTCCTGAAATCTGTAAACGAAGTCCTCAAGATGGTAAGTCTCTACTAATAAAAAAGGAGAATGTGTGTGTATCTGTGTGCTGGCGCTCTACACGGCAGACAGCTAAACTTAGATCTACGAAATTTGGCACGAACATTCTTTGGAGGGTGGGAATGTGCACTCCTGAAACGTTTTTTTTATTTTAATTAATTAAAAAATAAGCGAAATTTCGACGTTTTTCCTTAATAACTTTTAAAAATATTACAGCACAAAAATCATCTTTACATCATCGAAAAGCGCAAAAAATTATATTTTCAATGACATCAATAAAGTTGTCGTACGATTTTTTCTCTAATTTTAATAACCTTTTAAAATTAATTTTTGGCATAGTTTACAACAATACTTTACATTGTTGCAACGCATTTCAAACCGTTTTCAATGTTTAAACAAATGTTTAATTGCGTGTTTCTCTTCCATTGTTTAAAGCTTAGAAAATATCATTTGAATTTTACTTTCTTCTTTTATTTGATCAATTTTTCTGTAAAATCTGTATATGAAGTCCTCAAGATGGTAAGTATATAATGAAATAATCCAGTAAACTGAAAGATTACCTTTGCTATGTTTTAATTCTTTTTATCAGCGTGTTTTAAGACAATTTGCATGCTGCTGGGCGTAAAATGTGCCGCGCCAATTTAATGTTGAAATCAAATGCGTAGTTTGCGTTAATGTAGCAAAGGAACAGAAAAAGTACAAGGCTACGAAAAGGTCACAAGTTAAATTTCTACAGCTATTTGCATTTTAAATCTACTTTGTTAAAGGAACCATGAATATAAAATTATGCATAAGAGATTCAGTTGAAATTTTATTTCCGGCGATCAAACTGGTCGCCGAAGGCGGCTAGTATATAATAATAGATGCATATATTTTATACTTATGGCACATTCAATACTTCGATACAAGGTTTATTATGATGATAAAATAGATATATAAATATAATCGCTACTAAAGTGATAAATAAGCAAAAAGATTCAAGTTTTTTGTCATTTGTTTTTAATATCTTTCTTTGAATAGATAAATTACCATTCATAATGAGTTATAATGTGATATTGAAAACAATTTATTTCAATGTAGATTTTTGATGTGTCATTTAGGTTTGATGTGTCAATGTAGATTTTTGATTCATAGTGTGTCGGAAAATGAAAAAATTATGATCCATGGCATTTTTAAACACTTATAGCTCCGCAACCAAATAACATAGAAAGTTGGTTTTACTTTCATTTAACAGAGAATACTTGACACTGAAGACTTCGAAAAGAGTTTTAGAATCTGGAATTACGTTTTAGTCACGGTCGAGCTTCAAAGTTGATGATAATCACTAAAAATTTTGATGACGTGACGGCGACCGATGTGCGCACGCAGACTATCCAAGTACATTTAGAAATTGGGCAATTCATTCATCGATCTTACGTTCACGCGAAATATTACTCAAGAATTGTTGAATTACATCAAGTTTCGTGGTAAAGTTAATCGTTTATAGCTCCGCAACCAAATAACAGAAAAAGTTGATTTCATTTAACAGAGAAAGGTTGACATTAAAGATTGAAAAAATAATTTTAGAATTTGTAATTATGGTTTATTCACAGTCGAGTTGCAAAGCTGGTGAAAATCACGAAGAATTTTGATGACGTCACAACGACCGATGCGCGAGCACGCATCGGTTGTGAGAGGTATATTAACTGGATTTTAACAGATTAATAATTAATTCATTTCAGATTAATTAATTAATTCATTTAACAGAGGGACGTCAAAGAACATAGGTCATTGGTCAATGTCTTATAAAACTACTTTAGTCACAGTTGAGTAATCGATTTATTAACTGTCCTTAATTAATTATTCGTAACAATTATTGATTTAATTCAGCTGTCCTTTCCATCGATTTAAATGAGTTGAGTTGGTTTTAGTTTCATTGAACAGAGGAAGGTCATAGAGCATATGTCAAAGTCACATAGAGCTACTTTAGTCGCATAGAAAAACTTTAGTCATAGAAAGTCACAGTTGAGTAAGGTAAGCAAGTCTGCGCCCCTCAATCCCAGCGGCCGTTTCGCAGAGACAGCCCCGTCGATTTTTTTTTTATCAATCGCAATTAGACTATGGTTTAAATTAAATAAAGCAGTGCTAGTCACGAATTGAGAAGACAAAGTCGATTTGGAAAAAAATCGTATGCTAAAAAAAGAATCTATTTAAGATACTGAAATGCATAATTTCTGCACTGCATACCAGACATAATGCATAAGTGAAAGACAACTGTCATCATAAGGAATTTTTCCACACCACTTGACAATCGTAATCCGAAATTATTAAAATCATGAACTGTGAAAACCCAAAAGCGAAGTTTAACCCCTTGCCTTAAGTTATTATTCAACCTTCTAATTAGATACCACCACCCATTTGATATATTTTTTATTATTTCAATCTATTTAAGATGGAAAAGGATACTTGAGACGTTTAAGCGTAACCAGGTGATTTTTGTATTTAAAATTGATTGTTACGTTGACTTAATTAAGGATTCAAATAGAGTACGGACAGCCAAACGTATGGCATGCGAAGTCGACCAAGAAGAGGTTAAAGTCTATATCAAAGTGTCTGCCGTGTTTTTTCATGCATAAAGATCTTCCAAATACTTTGATTAAAAATTTCAAACTCATAAAAAATAAAATAAAAAATGCTGTCTCCGTTTTTCCGTAGAAGATTGTAGATGCTAAGCTTCATTATGAAATGATGAACTTGAAATGATCTATGAAATGATAATTGTTCACGATTGCATAAATGAGCCCGATTACAAATGTTGAGAATTCACGTTTAATCTTTAAGATATTCATTACCATTTCTCCTAAAAGCTTTTGAATCAGATGGGGCGCAAAGAGAAATTTGTCTTTTATTTAGTTTGTAAAACTTTAGTATTTAAACACTCTCTTTTCCAAAATATGACCTTGTCTTAAAATAATGCTCAAACATCTGTCGCATATGCATGAAAAAAATATTTTTAAAGCCACATTTAAAAGGCTTTAAGCTCAAAATCTTCACCTTAAACGGAAAATTTTAGAGAATAAGAATTGTCTTTCAGGCAATCGCATTCCTAAATTCCACTGTTTCTTCTTTTCCGCCTCCATCTTGTAAACGTTCTGGAAAGAAAACACACGGTGTCCATCGTCTCGGGTGCCATTTTTTTCCCGCCGCAATAAATCAGGAGAGCTTTTTAACCTTCTCGACACAGAGGAATTCCGTCGAAAAGAAACATCTAGATAATGCAAGAAAAGCCCGGGAAGAACAAAATTCCCCTTTCAGTTGGTGGATTTCCTGGGCCGGCCGGCTAGCACCGATTGTTGGCTCTCGTGACAGAATCGTTTGTCAGATGAATCTTTTATTCCCACATGCCAAACGATATTATAGTCTCAGATTTATGGAGATATCTTTTTCTTTGTAATGCCCCATTTTTCTGAACACAGCAGTCCCACTCTCTCATAATTCTTCCATGATGATATCAGCATTCTTATTTCCAGAAAAGACTCAATAATATTAATGCATTAGAAACAAAGCCATTCTTCTTCCGCAGTGTTATCGTAACTAGAGTGTCAGAATAAAGAAAAATTATCAACTTAATGCACCTTTATTAAACTATAACCGAGATAATTATTTTTAAAAGTGTACTTGTATTTTATCTATAAGGCTCAATGCCTAGAATTAGAAGTCTGTATATTATAGTTTCTTACACGTTCTTTAGCTTCAAATCTAGATATCGAACATGTGCATTTATATAACATACTAGCCGCCGTGGGGACCAGCATGCTCTCCAGGAATATTGGATGTGTTTCATATCATTAAACATTCTTATTTCCAGCGAAAACTTGTAATATTAACGCATGTTTCTTCTTTAAGAAACAATGGTATGGAATTTAGAGAGTCAAATCATAAACAAATTGTAGATCATAAACCATCATCAGAAAATAAAAATATGCAAAGTCTATCTAATTCATCTCTCTGTTGCTTTTAATACGAAATATCAATATCTATCTTTTAATTTATATTTTTTCCATTTGAATTCAAATTATATTCCTTTAGTCTCATTAATTTAAACTGGTAATGACAATTATCAAAAATTGAAGAGTTGAGTGGATGAACATGTTAAGTGGCATTTAAGCGATTTTGAGAAAACGAGTTTTAAAGTTCATAGGTTACATTTTCTTGTTTTTTTCACTCAATTTTTGCGGTTCGGCCACTTTAGAGACGTAAAAGCATTACATTTTTTTTATGTTTATTGACATGGCTGTAGCTCTTTTAATCATAGATAAATTTAATAATCGTTTGCACTTAACATGCTCTTCCATTCACGCTTCAAAAAAACTTTTTTCTTAGTCGTGGAAGAACATGTTAAGTTCCTTTCTGCATTAATTTAATAGTTGTGGATTAAATACATGCGCATACTAATGAATTGGAAAAATTTTATAAATCTAAAACTCTATATCTTTTCATCACAAGTTGAACACGAAACATTAAGCAAATTAGATGTTGAAATAGCACACACACAAAATCAAAAAATAATTTAACTTTTGGAGACAATAAAAATAAACCACAAAATCATTGAACATGAATTTTTTGCTTTTTCTTTTTGAATTAATGTTTTATAGAAATTTATTTATTCTTTTTTAAGAAAAGTAAGTTTTAGTTCTAAGTTTTTAATGTTTTCTGAAATTTACTTTGCTCCAGTATCCGTTACCCATAATAGGCATAATAATGATCAGCAAAATTGTATAAACAGAAAACTATATATTTTTAGCACAAGTTGAACAAGAAAAATTAAGCAAATTGGTTGTTGGAGCATTATTAGAAGATCACAAAATAATATGTAAGCTTAAGTATCAATAAAAATGAACATCAAACCTATTGAAGAGTGTTAATATTTTTCTTTTGAAGTAATGATTCATAAAAAAATTATTTTTGTGTTTTTAATAAAAGGAGGCTGTTGTTCTATGTTTTCAATCTTTTCACACCGATACCTCGCTGTCCTTTCTAACTCAAAATCTCTAATTTTGACGAGTGGTTTTGCATCCGTTATAACCTTCCTCAAGTCAACTTTTTAAAAAGGTGTATAAGGATCATAACAATCCTTAAAAAACTGCGAGTTCATTCATAATAATTTTCTTCCATCATCAAGATAATAATATATCCGTTGTTCGAAGACCAACGCTTCAACTCTTCGGTTACCACAAACATTATCCTCATATCTTTACAGTTTTATTTAACTTGACTAGTTTTTCTGTTTGTGAAAAAGGAATTTTAAAATTCATTTTTCATTTTCTTACTAATGTGTTTTGAAATTTTGAACAATTATGTGATCTTGATGACAATACACTATTTTTATATTTCCAGAAAACGGATATAAATTGATTTTTTAACATAATTATTGAGAAAAATTATTACAAGATTTCATAATAAGTATAATAATTCTTAAATAAAAGTTTGAAAAGGAGAAAACAATTAAAACAAGGAAATCTGCTATTTAGAGAATTTTGACGGCGCAGTTTTACAAAAATTATTTTCCAAAAAATTATTTAATATTATTATCTCTTAATTTGATTTACTATCATAAAAATATTTCGCGTCTCACGAAGCTCGCTGTTCAATACTTTTTTGCACTAAAAAGTTTAGTGGCATCCGTAAATCTTTCTTAAAAGCGTTCTTATTAATGTCTAGGGAACATGGAAATGAATGGGATATAGGTATTTGAGGTTTCAATAAAACAAAACACGTTTTTCATATTGTTATTAACATACATAAAACAAGTCATGTTAAATAAAAATTTGTAAAAAACAAAAGGCAAAAAACAAATAGTATAATAGCTAAACAAATTAATTTAAGTTATCAGTGAAAAATTTTTAAAGTAAAAAAATGTTGGTATCATGGTTCAACTTTATTAGAATGCATTGGCAATGCTGAAATAAATCATTAATGGAAAAAAAATTGACGAGTTTCAAAACAGTTTCTGTACTTACCATTAATTTCTCTTTCCTTTGTTACGCGTTGCACTTCCGCGTGATGATCAATTCTCGCAATGAAGACCAGATTAAAAAGTTGTAAAGGATTACTGCACAAACTTCTTTTAAAAGCAAACGATTTCTATTTTCGAATTGTCTTGTCGATATTTTTGCCTGCATTAATACTATTTCCCGCGTTAAAAACGATTCTTCTTCAATGGAAGCATATGTTATTTTAGTCAAGTTGAGCAGGTTGTTCATGGAAAAAGATGTTAAGTGCCTTTAACATGTTCTTCCACTACGAATCAGCAAGAGACCGTGCACTTAACATGTTCATCCACTGAAAGCTTCGTTATTTTTTTATGTTACGGATTTAATGAACTTCATATATTTAAACTAGACTTCACCAAGTTCTTTTGCCCAATTATCTCAATTTTTTCAAATATATCACTTAACATGTTCATCCACTCAGCTCTTCAATTATCTTCTGTAGCAATATGTATAGGACATACCAGTTTGCCAGCAAAACCTTTCAAAATTTAATAAAACAAATATTTTATTCTCTATCACACACAAAAAAACATTTTGAAATTTTTCTGCAGAATATATCATATTTCAGACATTTGGCATTATGGTACATTTTTTAATTTTTCGAACCTGATTCTTAACTTTACAATTTCATCCACTTCATCAACGGATTCTGTTGGATGAGATCCTTGCATTACTTCGGCTATGCTTTTCTCCACTACTCATAAGTCGTTCTAAGAAAGTTTGATGTCTTCTTCTTTCTAATCCTTCTGATCTGAATCAGATCAGATCCATGAGGTCGTACGCCTCATGGTCAAGAGGAGAGAATATTCAGCTTCCGTTGGTACCAGGTACCTTGAGCACCCGAAGGTAGAAGTCTGGCTTTGCTCCAGTGCCTGCCAAGCATTAGCTGAGCAAAATGGAATGGCCTTCACGCCTAGGGTGGCTCTACTAGGAGATTAAACTCCCGACGTACTTCACCTATTTCGCCCAGTGCCCCCCCCCCCCCCCGGGGGGGGCCCCACGGCGGGCTTGGGGGGGGGGGGGAAGTTTGATGTTATCTGCAAGATCCAACGTATTGCATGCATTTCAAAATGATCTAATGGATGTTTTATTTTCACTACCTTCCCTTATCAATTAGCTTCCCTGTATATACGACGAAAATAACTAGTTCTAAAACTTCATATGAAGCCTCGTTCCATTGGTTGAATCAAAACTGTTATTTGGTGGAAAGAGTTTTGTTCTGGAGCTTCTCCTGGAATACATGCGATTATGTCGTTGTATTAAGTGGTACAAATATGCATCATGAGCAGTGAAGGATTTAAAGTTACAGCACCTCCCAAGAATACATACATAACCCGAGCCGACACTGGGGGGAGACCTAAGGCAAAATGGCTTATTGTAAGTTTATGCTGCTTTTACTTCACCACCAAACGGGTATTATTAGCTCTCCACACTTCTAGAAAGTAAAAAAATCGCACAGTGAATTCACTGCTCCAATTTCGTTGTCTGTTATATGGTGTACGTGTTTTTTTGCCTGACGTGTTGTAGTTTTCAAGATCTTCAGCATAGGATCTCGTGGAATAACACCTAAGATATTTGGTTATTATTTGCTGCACATGACCAACTAAGACAATACGTTCTTCAAAATCACTATTTATTTTTTATCTAATTCTTGTTAATCCCACCGAAAAAAGCAAAACTCTTTTAAAATTTCCGATCAGGGCAAGATGACCGAGGCAAGTTCATAATCTCGTCTTCTTGCCCCAAGTGATTTTTACTGTTTTCTTTTGAAGAATATATGATTTTCTAAAATATTTATTTTGTATTATTTTCTTGAGCTACATGATCCACTATCTGTTGCATAACACTGTTGCAAGGCATGAGGCCTACAGAAAATATTTTAATAAGCTTAAATATGAAAGAGATATCGGTTCCGAAAGACACAGAAGGTGAAAGAACTTTTAAACCAGTAAAGACAGGAGGCTAGGGTGCATAAAAGGAGTTATTACAAAGAGACTGAAGTTTGATTCCTTCAAAAAGCCCGAACTTCTGACACTCTTGAAGTCAGTTAAAACTTCCAAAGAAAATATAATACATTGCCCTGCGTGTGATGATATCTATATTGGCCCTCCATTAGAATATTAAACAGAGTGTTGCAAGTGCCAATCAGGGTGACCACCAAGTGCCAATTAAATTAATGAGAAGAATTTGTAATCTGAATCTGAATGAGAAGAATTTGTGTCTAATTTTTGTGAATGAAAAACACGGTTTAGAGTTATATTAATACTAAATTACTATGAGTTCAAATTTTAACTAAAATACTCATTTCATTACACCAAGGAAAAAATACTTAAAATATTTAACAATGTTTAATTAATTAGTGAACTTTTATAATAATTTTCATCTTGCCTCGGTACCCTTGCTGGTTGGCAGTTTTGCTTTCCTTTTTTTAAATGGCAGAATAACTTTGATTATATTAAAATAAGAATTTCTCAATTTTAGTACACACAACGAAAAGTCAATCTATTAACATATGAAAGAAAAAAATTATCTTAAAAACTGAATTTCTTATAAAAGGGTTAAATGCTAAGTTCGCCATCTTGCCCTGGTCTTCCTTATTTTGCTAATTTCCCGAATTAACTCATTTTCATAAAGAGTGTTGCGATAGAGTGTTACCAGGAATACACTACGGTTTAAAATTTCATTTACAGAACGGTTTTGCTAAAATTCACGTTGTGCGACAAGAGAAAAATATTCGAATCTGGATGATCTGCTCTGATTGGCTTCTGGTATAATTTTTAAAAAATGTAATTAATTTGCAAATCAAACTATACCTATCTTAAGCGTAAGGTGTTCTGTTATAAACTTTTATTTAAAGATTTCAAAAGCGTGTTTTATAACTTGTTAGATTTGATACCTTTCGTGAATTAAAATGTGTGAACTTATTGTAATGAGCCTGGATTTAGATTGGTTGAACTTTTTGAAAGGAATATTTTGGGGAAATTTAAGACCCGAATGCTTATTACTATACTGTTATAAAGTGCATAATGTAACGTTCGTGTTATTTACTATTAGATATATTCTTATTTTAAATTATTTATAATTGTCATTTTTTTATTTCAGCTAGTATGGTGTTGTATGTTCCTAAATGTTTGTGTTGTAATGTGATTACTGTCTTTTCTTTATTTGTAGAGCTATTCTTCATTCTTTACGTCTTAATTATAATTGCACAACTTACGTACTTCACAAAGCTAAATTTTGGTTGTTAATATGAATGTGTTGAATTTCCTATGTATTTTGTTTAAATTTTTAATAAAAAATATTTGCTAAAATTTCCTAACAAACAAAACAAACTTTGTAAAGTCCTGTTACATGAAATGTATCAAATGATATGTGAATTTGATGTAATTTGTTATTTTTCCGCGTTTGAAATTTTTTTGTTTGTTTTATAATAAAGAGTCCGTAGGGTCCTGGTTGACCGCTACTTTTCTTTTAGCTGGGATGCTTTCTTCCTAGAGAGCTACTATACGGTCTACAACCCAAAGATTTGAGCGGGCTCTCCTTGGTATTAAAGCACAAAACAAAACGCATGAACTTTCTGTAATTAGCTGAAGCTTTTTATCAAATATACAGATTTGAAAAAGTTCTAAAAATTTAAACACTGATGGAGTCGTATGCATTAAACTAGATGGATATTCTTTTTGTTCTGAGTGTGTACTTTCAGATTTTCTAGTTTTCTTTTCTTGAACGTAAAATAGCTAGAGGAGTTTAATTATGTTTCTACAATTATTGCCTTTTAAAGTAATCACTACTATTTGTACAACAACAATTTCGAAAATCCTTTGATTCGTTTTTGAATCATACTAATTGTAGACAAAAAGGTTTAATAGTGCCCATAGTACTAAGAACAATTCTCAAAAATCTATATAAGATATATAGATTTATGAGAATTAATTAGAATTAATTATGAAAATCTTTTATTTTTAGATTCGTACTCATATAAAATTTGCCTTTCTTGTCTCAGTTTATGACATTTTACAAATGTGAGCAACTTTTTTTTTGCTTCATAGTAATATTTAAAATTTAGATATATATATTTTATTTTGTTCAAGATTATACATTTTCAATATTTAATATGGTTACAAAGGGGAAGTTTTAACGACGTGGTAAACTGCAAAAGTAAGCAAGAAGATAAACAAAAATAAATAAAAGCCACTTTACTGTCGTACAGAACGTGGACGTCAGCAACCTTTTGCTTGACAGCATCGTAAAACTTCTGTCAATTCAATAATCGGATATCGTAACCATCTAAGCTCTTCGCAGTAAACTTTCCAGAAAATGAGATTTACTCAGTCGTTAAGCACTTTCTTTGTGCCTGGTGCCCCATTTTACTGCGCAGTGCGCGTGCATCTTGCTAAAAAAGGCTGAATCCAGAGACTAAATAAAGCCAACACTCTTTCTGCTTGTAAAATTTATGAGAAGGGAACAAAAAGTATTCGATGCAGTCTTAGATCGTTGGAAGTAATAAATATTTACTAGATTCAGATTCGTACTGATTGAGTTCTTTCTCGGTAAAAAGCCCGAGGGAGAGAAAGGAACAGAAAAAGTTAGGGAATGCGGTGTCCGCGCCTAAAATTAAGTTACTAAGCATCAAAGGGATGATCTAATAAAAAGTTATGTTTTGTATCATTATCAGCAATACGAATAAATACTGTTGGAACTGGTGCTACACAATTTGTGAAACAGTGTTTACTCATATTCTCAATGCTTTTCAAAAAAGGAAAGAGCAACCAACAACAGCTAAATTCTACCTGAATAGATTTTCGATAACCTGTGCATTATTATGTATGATATTGGACTGAGTAAATATTCATGAACATTTTTCAAATTTAATTTAAATTTCAAACTTATTTCAAATTTCTTTTTTGACAGAATCCTCTAGTCGTTTGATGAAGAAGTCGGTTCAGTCTTTCGTCACTTTTTTAAGCTCGAAACCAGCTGCAGGCAGTAACTCTACGACATTGCTTCTTCTCCATATACATCACAAATCTCAAGAGTAGCTTCAGCGGTTTTAACACCTTGATTAAACTTAAAAAGCAAATGGTATTGAAAATGCTCAGTTTTGACCACTCCATATTCCATTTTCATAATCGGAAAATACACAAAAATCATCAAATTTTTAAAAAATCAAAAGACACTACCTTGTAGAGAGTATTAACTCTTCCCTCAAAAAACATATGAGGCATTTTGACAATGCGTCTTATTTCTCAGTCTGAAAAAAAACGTCTAACGAATTAGTACTCAACTCAATATTTCTCTAAACTGTCTATTATATGTATGAAATTCTGAATATATCTGAATTTTAGATACCGATGGAGAAATAATTGGATGCAATTATGTGACAAGAAACCAACTTTAACCCCTTTGACGCGACTTTTGCATGATTAAAATTTACCTATGAAAAGTAGTTTAATTTAATGTCGACATATTAAAGAAGTATACTATGAGTTAAAGTTTTTCACTTGTCCCTTTTCCTGGAAATCTCCTGTGATAATGTTCCAATCGCATAGTCGACTGGGATTATTCAAGTAAAGCATCTGTAAAACTATCTTTCCTGCCATAAGATTAGCATGTCAGGGAAACAACTTTACAGTTTCGTAACAATAATCTTGTAATTTGATCACTGATGGGATATATTGTCCAACTGTTAAATACGATTGGGATAATATAACCCACAAGAAGAATTTATTTAAAATTTCTTAAATCTGATATTTAAAAGGCTAAATTATTACTTTATAAGAACGATAAGAACTATTTTACACTATGTATGAAATAAATATAGTTGTACTTAATGTAAAATTTAAAAAATAGATAAGTTGGAACATGGGTAATGTCCGTGCTCAAAAACATAAGTCCGCCATTTGCAATCGGAGAGTTTTTCCAAGTTTCTTTAACCATGAATTTACTTCCCTAATTCCTTAAGAACACTGAAAACACAAAAAGCCATGTAAAAATAGGATTTATTTACCAATAGGGAATGAAGTCTAATATTCGGGACGTATATCCGCATTAAGGCCGAAAGGGTTAAGCAAACCTTTTAAAATAATGTTCTTGCAAAACATTGCAGAAATATTCTAGTGTTTCATCTTTGCATCTAATTGCATCATAAATGTTGTGCAACGGCGAAAACGCTGCTACGCTAATATCGTGCAGTTTCGAAAGCAGACCAGAAATCCATAAAATGATTTTTGTTCCCTATCTGCTCAATCGTTGAAATAAAATAATAGGCTTAAACATTTTAAAATAATCGTTTAAGTTATAATCTTCATTTGTTGTTAATGACACAATTATAATTTGCCAATGGGTATGGGTTTTAACTGCATATTTTATACGACGAAACAGAGAGCATCTTTAGTAATTTGAGAACTACATTGATATTTTGAATTTTACAGTATTCGATTTGGAAAAGTAACTTCATAGATATTTACTAATTTTTTAATCATATCTCTTATTGGAGAAATATATTCCCTTTAAAGAAATGAAATCGAATCTCTTTATGCTTGCAAAATATGCTTAAATTTTATGAAAACATTCTTAAATTTTAGATTTTGTAAGTTACATTTTTCACTACAGCGTAGAAAGTTTTATTAATCAGCATTGAGAATTTTGTGTGCATCTTTCCTAGCACTGAACAAAAACAGAAGATAGAGTTACTTATCGAAAGCCTCTACAAAAATTGTTGTAAAATTATTTGGCCACTTGATGTAAGCTGAAACCTTTCATCTCGTTCTCTCATTTCACACAGAAGTCATAAATTTTGTGACTTTTTCGTCGCCAGCAGTTATCATGGAACAAGGTGTCAGAAGTTAAGACTTACTTCGCAGAAACGAAAAATTATCGTTTCCCAAGAGATGGCGCTGATCTTCCTTAAATTGTGGCGTAATCTTTTTCACCACAGTTACTGCTAAGAGATAAAAATGGAACTTTCTAGAATTCAGAATTTTTTCCTTCTTTGGTGTTGGCATATTTGTATATAATTATGAGTCTTTTATTTTTAATGCATGCAATTAAATTCATTTTTTATTTCTTTTTTGTTGATAAAAATTGTCTGACTGGCTTGTCGTTTTCCAGGTTTTAATTAAATTTGTTTCAGAAACATATAGCCATTTGTTTTAGCAACTACGCTTTATACAAGAAAGAAGATCGATTTAATATCCGGGACGGAATATTTATCTAATATATCCTAGAGGATTTTAAATTAATGTCTACTAAGAATATCTAAAGAACAGGAAAAAAGGAACTTCATCAGAGCAAATATTTGGAGACTGTGTTCTCCGCTAAAACTTGAGTGTGGCTTGTATGAATTATGCACCAAATCGATTACCTAAGTCAAGTTTTATCAGCCAAAACTGTGACTTGAAGGTAAAAAGTAATTACGTTAAAGTTGAAAATTTCGAAAAACAATTTTTTGCTCTGCTTAAAGGCATAAAAGAGTGCGATAATATAATACTAGTTTTAGGGCTTTCATAGTACTTGTTTTTCTTTGTACTTGCTTTGTTCATAGTACTTGCTTTGTTTTTCAGTTTTATTTGATCAGTAATGGTTCAGAGTATCTTTGGAGATGTTTTTCTTAAATTTTTGGTCTAAAGAACATATTTAGTATGCTTTTCTAAGGAACATATGATATGAATTAAAAATATCAAGAAAAAATTTGATTGTTATTTCAGAACTATCTTCAAAGGAATTTTCTTTCGCTTCAGGAAGCTGAAAAGGGCTGAGAAATAAAAAATTCCGTTTTTTTAAAACATGCTTTTCAAAATTAGTTGCTTTGTTATTTTTTTTCTTATTTCGAACGAAAGAAGCCAAAATATTAAAATCTTATATAGTCACAGTGCCATTTACTTCCTTGAATATTTATATATTTTTAATTTCAAATGAAAAAAATCATAGAGCTTTATTATTATTTTCTCCTTATCAATAACTGCGTTTCAAATGTTTAAAGTTAATGGTCTTCAGTTTTGAATTATATTTTAATTAGTTTAGTTTTAAAAAAACTTTTCATCAAGATTTTTAACATGTGGCTAATTTTATTTTCATAATTCATCTCTTAAACTTAACACAACTTTTTGAATACTTACTGAGATAAACTCCTCTAATATACATTTACTAATATTCAATTGAAATGAGAGATCTTTTCTCAAGCATACTATACTTTCACTAGTTCTTTCTGAATTACTGTAAATAAATTTTAAACGATACTTAATTCATGGTAGGATTTCATTATAAATTATTGTAAAGTTTATATAAAAAGAAGGTAAAACATAAAACATATTCAATTACTTCAAATGTATGTTTGATTTGATTACAGTATGAAATAAAAATAGCAACCATATAGCTATAAATCTGTTCAGTCAGTCGTTGAAAACCTTTATGAAAATTCATTGTTCAAAATCAGAATCTAATATTTTGCGAATTTTATATAGCGAATCAAACCAATTGACTCCGTGTTTTTAATAAAAATTCTATATGCTTTCTTTCATTATAGTTGAATCTATAACTTATGCACACATTTAATACGATTATATGTTTTGGTTTTGCAGAGTATGAGGTGTAAAATTTTATTTTAAAAAATATTCATAGTCTTCGCGTGTAGGGGACCGCAATGGATAAATTTCATTTCACTCAGAAGAATGTATCACAAGACTGGAAAATTTTGCAACTGCTCATCTACCATCAATATGCTTATAAATGCCAATATAACTTACACAGCTCTTGAGTATCTGACATTTTTTGAGCAATAGAAAAAAATTGGCATATTACATTAAAATAGTTTTGTAACAAGAAATTTATAAATATTGATACACATAAAGCAGCGAGCGAATCAAAGTTTACTATTTTATAATCAAATATGTTCGAATAAACGCATGTAAAATTCTTGTGGAAAGTCTCCAGGGTTCTAAATCAATATATTAGACCTTTCCAAGAGTAAATAAACGATTCCTCAATTTTTCCATTGGAAAACTTAGAGATTAAAAAAATATTTATTTCTCTGTATCCTTCAGCTTTATTGAAAAGTCGAGACGAAGCTTTAGAAAAACATAAAACACAATTCAGTTATATGTCAGTGGAGGATCCATCCCCATCCTCATATATAATAAACTGAATGCAAGAGAATTGTACTAGAAGAAAGAAGAAAATGAAAAATAAACAACCGAATTCTAGTTTTCTTACGAACTCTAGAAAAATAAACCATTTTTTTCTTCTTCTTTTAGTTCTAGCAAAAACTGTTTCGCTTGGAGACGTCACTACTTGTGGGTACAGTTCACGTTTCAAAGGATACCGTAGTCAAAGAACATGATGCTCTTCTGCGTTTGGTTCCCTCAACCGAATACAGAATAAACAAATCAATCCGTCGAATGAGAAATATTTTGGAATAAAGAACGATAAATCTGCTTTAAGAAAAAAAAACGTAAATGTTTTTTCCTTCGTTTTTAGCTCCATGAAATTCAATAAAGCGAGTGCTCGGTTGTTGTCTGTCCTATTTTTTTTCTGTGATAATTTTTTTCATTCCTCTTTAGTTTAAGAATGAGAGATGGTGTGCTATGTTGTGTAAAGGCTTTTGTTTGAAGATTTCACCTTAATAATAAAGATCCTTTTGTTGACCTTCTTTTCTGTTGTTTCTCCTTCTTGGATTAAAACAATACACTGTTATCCTTATTTCAAACTATGTTAATTAAGCTAATTAGAATGCACCGAACCATTACGGGAGTAGGTATAGTTTAAGCTATTGGTATTGGTAAAAAATGCAGAAGTGTTCTAGGTCCGAGTTGCCTGCATGACCGGCATATAGGCAACTCGGAAGTATGCAGCTTTCTGAGTTTTACTCTGGTGTATAATGTTGATAATTAAGTTGTATTTTGAAACTCTTTTGTTTGAATGATTGGTAGCAAAGTTTGATACAGATCTATTATTTTGAGATTTAGAACATTGTATTGTTTGGTGATGTATCGTTGTATCGATGGTTTTGAATACGCTTGGCTCAACTCCTTCACAACGCAGGGTTGCTTTTTGTAAATATGTCAGTTTCGGCGTCGACCTCGAGAAGTGATGGGAGATAGTTAGGCCTATTTGTGGTCGTTATTTTTGGAATAGCTCTGGCTTCTAAGTGCAACATACCGCACTGTATCTTTTATGTGTATTATATGTCTTAAGCTTGTCTACGTCGAAATAGATATATTTTTCTAAAATCTGGTGTCTTCATTTGAAAAGACAGAAACATAACAACCATATAACAAATTTCCTTTATTTAGCTCGTTGCATTTTTGAATTATATTATCCACATACATGCTGGCAGATAAACATACACATATAAGCAATCTCGGCGATTCTAAGATGGGTTTGGTACGAAATTTTGAATATATATTTGAAATTTTGATATAAAAACCCACGATCCAAATTGTGTTTTTAATTTATCATGTTCACATACGCACGAAATGTAAAAACCCACAGACAGTTACCGAGTTCCCTGATTGGGACCAAAATTTGAGAAACACTAATGTCAATATTCATCCATCTAGCTAGCTGTGATTTTGAGTTATCGAATGGACGATATAAAAGTCGCAAACAAAAATCGTTTCTCTCGCTTGTTGTGTTTTGGATTTATCACGTTCGCTTAAGCACATACGGACAAACTCACAGACAGTTACCGAGTTAACGGATTGGGTCTAAAATCTCAGGAAAACTAATATCAATATTCATCCATCTAACTATGATTTTGAATTATCGAACTCAGATCCAGGCGGACAGGCAGGTTATCTAAGCAGATTTCGCGTGAAATTTTATAGAAATGCATAATATTGGTAAGAAAACTGCTTACCAATTTTCATTCCTCTATCTTGCTTCGTTTCTTATTTGTCGGGCTTACAGAGAGAAGAATAAAGACTGGCAAAATTATCTTCAATTTTTAGGATTTGGAGATGTATAAAACGTGAAGATTCATCGAAGTTTCGGAGTCGAATATTTTGACGATTTCAATATTTTCTCTTTGTGTACTTCGTACGCGTGAGAGTAATAATAAGCGAGCTGCAGCTAGACACATTGAATGTAAAAAATAATAATAAACGACATGTACTTATTAAAATTCCGATGATTTCTTTTTACATTGAAGTCAGTTTCATATCCAGCTAGAAGTACGTGGAAAAATAGCGGTCTACCATGATGCACAATTAAATATGATATTTCGAAATGCGACAATGTTGTGTTTAAAGGTACGTGCGATATTTGAACGGAATTAATTTTCAAAAACCAGTAAGTAATATAAATGTATAATAAAACTTTATACAAGGTAATTACAAAGTATATTTGGGGCTTAAATTCAAGTATTACAACTATCAAAGTAAAGAAAACTTCTTAGAAAGCAAAACAATTTCAATTTTTGTTTCGAATTGCTACAGATGGTCTATATCAGTGGCGGCGAACCTATGACAAAAAGGAACTGACCCATAAAGGCTTTTTAATTACCTACACGTTGATTTTTATAAATTTATTTTTCATATAATGAAAGAACGAACAAACAATCGAAAATAGTTTAAAAATTTAAAGCATCAATATTTAATGTCGAATTAAGAAAAAAAATCCAAGTGGATGTTGGCTAAATGATTTTCTATCGTATCATTGCATCAGCGTTTGATTCATAACAGTCGGTCATAAACTTCGTTACGTAACCATGATGCCCCGCCTACCGACGGTAGCGCCCTCAAGTGGCCAATGTAAAAACCATTCAGTATCAATGAAATACTGATCATGTCAACAGTTTCGCCCATGTGCGGACAACATATCAACTCCCATTCAGCGGAGAAAATAAATCATATTTTTAGAATAAAAAGAGGTCCGTCGTCATTCTGATATAATCCTCTCCATTCTGGTACGTCGAGCCGGAGACGAATTATCGAACTATGGATATAACAAAATTCAAAATTTCTCACTGCCAAGGTTTAAAATCGAATGCGTGGGAGAGTAAAGTCAAAATTGAGTAACATTAAAATTTATTGATAGCTGCGAAACTACGATAACGGATAAAAAATCAAATCGTTATAAATGCACGGCAGAAGCTAAATGGTGTTAAAGCATTGAAAGAAGAATTAGATACTCTATTCAAACTTCACTTGCAAAAATAAAAGTTGCAAAACAAAAGGAGACGTAATTTTTATTAGAGGATTTGAAACAAGAGAGCAGGAAAAAAGAAAGGGAGAAAAGGTAATCCGTCAAGTTTTTCTGTAAAAAAGTTTGGTGTTTCCAAGTTATTGGTACCCTTTTTACTACAGCCTCCCCTTTCCTAGTGACGCAATTGACTTACTGACCTGCAGGCAAGTATTAAAAAATAATGAACAAAATTTGAATCACTCCTCAAAAAGTTTCGCAATCACTGCTCCTAATGTCCTCCTTTCATTACGCGACACTCATCTACACGGTAGTCCAATTCTTCCCCAGAGACGTTGGAACAGAATGCTTGCCTATGTTTGTATGCGCGCTGTTAACACGGTTCTGGTGCACATTCAGCGTAGATTGCAATGCTGGCGCGTAGGCAGTGTCTTCCCCTTTCCTAGTGACGCAATTGACTTACTGACCTACGGGCAAGTATTAAAAAATAATGAACAAAATTTGAGCCACTCCTCAAGAAGGTTCGCCATCACTGCTCCTAATGTCCTCCTTTCATTACGCGATACTCATCTATACGATAGTCCAATTCTTTCCCAGAGACTTTGGAACAGAGTGCTTGCCTATGTTTGTATGCGCGTTGTTAACACGGTTCTGGCGCACATTCAGCATAGATTGCAATGCTGGCGCGTAGGTAGTGTCTTCTCTATTAGCACATGATATTGTGCGGTATCTGTACGCTATTGTTCAGAGGTACTGAATGCCGTACGAAATCGTGAAGATATCGTAGTAATATTGCTGAGCAATCTTTTGCTAACAAGGTTTAGGGTAACTTCAGGAGAAGAAAACCCAAACTGTAAGATCTCTGTTAAGTCGTCAACACTACAATGACAATTTAGCATCTTTTCATAAAACAAACCTCTTTATTTCTTTTTCACTGCTACACACAAGAATGAGCTGGAGTTCCTTCCGGTGGCGCATGTGGAAAAGTAAAAGTATAGAATTCAAATTTAATCATCTATTCCTCCTGATCTCCTTGATTAGCATTGAAGAGTGCAATTTATGTTTTTAAAATTATATTTCAAAAACAGATGATCATTTTGTTATTACCCTGTTCTTAAAACGAAAGTTGCTTAATTTCTTAAGTTTCTTTCGTTATCTATTAGACGCGCAAGAACACATAATATGTAAATCATCGGCAGTGCGGCTTCTCATAGTTATCTAGGTTATGTGAACTTGAGCAGTCACTGATCATCGCTACGCATGATTCTGCGGTGATTTTTCAACTCTCGTTTTCAGATAATTCTAAAGTATGGAAAATTCTTATAAGGGTGTTCACGAAAGTTACTTATACCCCCTCGCTCCTAAATTTCAGACCGATTACAGCTATAGTCATAAAAATGGTGTCTAGGTATGGGTCTAGTAATAGGGCTATGGCTACGCTACGAGATCGTTTACAGCACCACCTGGCGGAAAACTGCGAAATTAGGGTTCCTAACTTTAAAGCGGAACGATATAGAGAAAAAAAGGCAATTAGAAATCTGCAGAACATCATCGATTTAGAACAAAAACACACTTTATGGACATCAATACTAAGAATAGAACATTTAAAATGCACATTTGTTTATTCCGTTTTTTGGTCATTTGTTTATTTAATTAATTTTACAAACATATAATTCATACATACATTACATTAAATCATAATAAGAGGCAACTATTGATATTAAGTTAGAAATATAATTTTAATAGTCAGAACTTATAATCAAGTACTATAATTTATTTGCTATTCATCGTTATATCTACTACATACCATCAACAATCACTATAACTGAGCATGAAAATTTTTCTACCGAAAATGTATTTGTTAATATTTTATGTTATCAAGAAAGTCGATGAATATTGTTTACAAAAAAATAAATTTGTGTTTGTATATTAAAGATAAATATTTTTATAAGCCGATTTTGCGAAATTAAATCGATGTTCTATGTGCATGTAATGTTTTGTTTTTTCGCTGTTAACAGAAATTGCCCACCAAACTATAAAAAAAGAACAGTCGGACAAGCTAGTTATTAATTAAAGTTCTCTTGTCTTATTATCATTTCTTCCAAGACATTTTTTTAAAATTTTTCTTAAAAGCAGTAAATGCAGAATTGCTTCCATTTCCCAACAATTATCTGATTAGCAACACGAAATATTTCAATAAATTGTCTCTAGAGGAAGAGCAATTTAATTTATTTAATTAGGTTTCTGTTTCATCGCAATGGCCTAAATTCGAATCCGAAATTTTCTTCTTATGAATTCAAAAGTAATAGTTTCTTCCTATAGCTAAAAAAGCAATTACCATAATTACCAACAATGTATTTGATTATTATCTATTAAAAGTGTTTCTTGCGTCATTCTGATATTTTTTCGCTTCAGAGTTACTCTTGTTATTTTCTTTGATAGTTTTTTAAAAAAAAATATCCGACTACCAACGCATTTAAAGATATAATATGCTCATCCAGAAATAGAACATTATATGCATAAAATACAGAATATTAGAATCTAAATTAATGAACAATTTAACGATAAAAATGCGTGGTAAATTAATCCTTCGCTGCTGTGATTTCGATATTTCTTTCTGTATCTCTTTTTGTAATATAGCATAACTTTCCTTATATTTATAATCACTGCAGAATATTTCTTAAAATGATCTTGATTTGCCCTTTAAATTTCTCTACGTCATCTTTTCTCAGTAAAATAAATACATACAAAAGACTCCCAAAAGGCTCTGAATTTACTTTAGAAATGAATAACATTTGTACTATAACCATTTTATGTAACAGCCAATACACGACTCGTTTTGATAAAAAGAACTTTTGTGTAACCGAAGTTTCAGGTATAAATTTAATACATTTTAAATAATTTATTTAATGCATACAAATAGGGTATACTTTTGCTGTCGTTGATGAGCACTTATTTTGTATTTTTTATTCATGCAATTTAAATGTTTGTTCATGCTCTTTATATTCACGTTGAATGCAGTTTTTTCTTTCCATTTTTAATAAAAATGGAAATATGTCACCTATTCAAATGGCGTTAAAACTCATAAAACATTGAAATATCTGGTAAATGCGTTGCAAACAGATTTTGAAGTAAATAAGTAGCTTATTAAAGATCAAAGATTTCAAATTATCAAAGGACAATGAATAAAATTTAATTATAGCAGGAAAGGTTTTGTTTTAGTTTATAAAATGTTTATTTTAAAAAGACATATTGACCCATTAAATGCCAAAACTCCATTATTTCTCTTTTTCAAAAAAAATATATTAATATGATAACATTACTGAAATATGAAAGGAAACGATATTTCTGAAATATTTTAACTAACTGATTAATTAATTTTAATTAGAATTAATTATCTTTTTCATTGCAAAAATTATTTTTATTCGATTGCACCTTTTAAATTAGTGAGCTCAGCATTCAGATGCAGAAATCAAAGCTAAAAAGAGCACTGTTTAGGTTAAAATAAAAAGAAACAAGCATCCCAAAAAAGGGACCATGACAGGTTATGGATTAATTTCCATCATCATCCAAAATCCATCATTCATACTCTTATTTGCTTATCTAAAAAAAATCTTATTGAAATTATGTAAATGTTGGTTATATTGTTAAGACGTGTTACTAAAAACTGAAATTTGAAACCTTGTTTTATGTAATAATTTATATGCTTTGAAATGGAGATAATTTAAGTCCATACACGACAAATGCGCCTCAGCAATTAAATTTTGGGGCGTTTGATGTCATGCGCAATATTGTTTGTCACGTGGCTCTGACATCATGTTTCACGAAATTCTACTAATATCTTTCACTATTTCCTCCGAAGAGTAAAAATATTTTCTGAAATTAATGCGCAGTTAAAGTCGAAACTTATATATATTTAATATTACGTTTGATAAAAATATTTTTCTGGCAATTACCATTAATGCGAAGAGTTCACATCAAATAAATATTTTATGATTTATTTGTTACGGCTTCCCGAATGGCTGCTAAAGCTTTAAAATAGCTGCCATTTACTTTTTCCTTGCAATTCCGGGTTTACTGCTTTAAGCAGATGCAACTGATGTTTTACCGCAGTCGATGTCCTGTAGAGGATATGTAATTCGCTCTGGAAATCACGCAAACTCTGCATACATTGTTCGCTAAACATTACTTTGCGTGATCTCGGCATCAGATCGGAAAATCTCTGTCTAGGAAAAAGAGTTGCAAATTCCTAAAATTGCCTGGATGTCTGTAGAAATCCCATACCATGAATTATTGATATGAAATGCGAACAAAACATGATTCCTACCGTTCACAAAACACCTGGGGAGATTACCAGCGCTGTT
>BGPR01017762.1:20810-31965 GCA_013235015.1 Araneus ventricosus | reverse complement strand
AGAATGTATTTTGTTTTACATTTCTTTCAGTAAACTTATTTATTAATATTTTCTTTTCGATATGCTCGCTCCCCATTCAGTGTTATCACGCCCCCCTCAGGGGCTTGGAGATTCAAGAGATTGCCAAGAGAGGGCGCACTCAATTGACTGAACTCTGAACACTCTTTTGAAGACTCAATTCTGTATTCGTTACACAAGGAGTTATGTCCGTAAGCGCTCTTAAATCTGTATATGAATCGTAAACTCAATTCGTATAGTCGTTTATTCTGATGTTATTCGAACCGAAATGTCAATTCGGATAATAAAGACGTCATATGTTTCGGGACAGAGGCGAGCCGCTGATTTTAGTCTGTTTTCTTAAATTACGTGAGATTTAAAATTAATAATGATGTAATCCTCATTCAGGTATTGTTTATATAGAGAGAGATGATCTCAACCTAATTCAATTCTTAACCCATATTCGCATTCTAAATCAACAGGGCTCGCTCCACAGGTCGAGAATCCCTTGCTTACACCAATGGTAAGATAAAATGGTCTTGTGGATATTTGTTAGACGGCAGCATACTGTTGCAAAAGTCTTACTGTGGGTGTGTGGTGTAAACAGTCCAACATGCAGGATAATGAAGGTTTATTTACAAATATGCAGGAAAACACGTAGCACAGGTACAGGAAACAATAGTTCTTGCACAGATTACCAATGTAAACAGACAACAATTCACAGGTAATAACAGTTCAGCACTTTGTTATCTAACGACACAAACAGTCAGCAAATAACTAGTAACGACAATAACTGCACTTTCAATAGCGCTCAGCTCACCAGCTTCCTAGCTCGCACTGCGGACGAATTCTAAAGACGTTCGCGCTCCAAGGCGATCCCAGTCGAACAACAACACCCTCCGTCATCCAAGCGCTCTCCTTATATAGTTTCCCCCGGCAGGCCGTGACGTCACATGAAATTATCTAGTACATTCAAGCTTATCTTCTCTCCTAATGGAAATATCGAGAAGATTCCAGCACCTTTGAGATCCCATATTTCGTCGTCAAGTCCCAAGATGGTCGCCAAGGTCGGGGAACCAGACGTGGCTGCTGCTAGTTATCTCATACTTATCCCTGTAAAACTCTCTTCCCCAACCATAAGATCAAAATTGCTGGGAAGCGACTTTTCATGTTTGTAACAATACGTTCCATATAATTGCATTTAATACTTGATAATGAAATCATCATTAAATAAGAATCGTTGATGCCCCCCCCCCCCTCTGCTTTAAGAGCTTGGAATGAAGTTCAGTTTTGAGTATTGCAGTGCTATCAAGCTTCAAAACCAACTAAGTAAACAAATCAGAAAGTGTCACAATGAATCTTTTTTCAACACCAACCACAGAAGAACAATATGTATCGAAAATTCTTTAATAACTTTGTTCATTTGCTTAAACGTAAAGCTATCTTTTATAGGAATAAGATAAGGAGAAAGTACAGGAATCGGAATAAATAATCCAAATCAATATTTTGATGAATTTAGAAATTTTAAGACTTCCTCGAGTCCGAAAGAAAATTGAAATTTTCTTTAGGTGTCTGTCTGACATTTCTCCATTCACGTTGACAGGAAATATTGTAAACACATTATTTTACCTATTCATTCGCAAGTTGGCACTCATGTTCAAGGAAATTATATATGTAATAAATTAACACTTTCCTAATTTTCAAAAACGCTACTCAAAATTTAATCCGTTAAATTATTTCTACTTAAGCTCTAACACACAATTAACTGTCACTTTAACTGGCTGAAATCCAGTTTCAACCGGTCTAACGCTCGGGATTTCCCCTCTTTTACAATACTACTTAATCTCGCTGCGATGGTGCAACTTCCCCTTTTTAATATCATGTAACCTTCGTACCAGACGCCTGTTTTCAGCGTGGCTTTTCTTGGTCGCCGGTGACCGCGCTTTGCATCTATTTATACTTTAACAATGGCTTGATATTTTTCCGAATTATTTAAAATTACCTGAAACCTATCGATTAAAGCATGATTGAATAAAATAAACTCATCTTCATTCGTCAAAGACTGCCTCTTCATTGGATTAACCAACACTAGTTGAAATGATGTTTCATATATGTATGTACGACAAGCTGTCGTGGCTTCAAATTAAAAATAATCTTTCAAAACTGTGGAAATCAGAAAAGAAATTGTATCATCGAATTGATAATTTATTGAATTTTAAGGTGATGCAGAAACCATTTTCTTCTGGTAATATTTTTCGAAATCATCTTCGGACAGCATTAACCCCTGAACCGTCCCGCTCGTACATCGTACATATATCGAATTATTGCATTTTTAGTCTTATAAACTAAAATTTAATCATCAATTAATTTTATAATTTGACACACAAATAACGTAGAATCCATAAACATCAAGTATTCTATAGCTTCTTAGATGAATGAAAACAACAGCCCCATTCCAAAAAAGCAGAAGTTATCTTATTAGATAGCAAAGAAAATTACGAAACCAGAAAACGCCGGTGTTTGTTGTGGGTTTTATGTCACAACAGCCATATTAGGCTATACTGCAAACAACCTTGGTAAAAAAAGCATCTAAAATCGAATATTAGTAAAACGAAAGAAAAAGCCTTTCCAGGCATTCCAAAAGCCAAAAATTACGAAAATTGTAAAAGAAAATCCAAAAAACAACTTATCTCAAATGGAAGAACAAAAGACAATATCTTTAAGGATCACCAAGTAGATCCTTCAAGGAAGGGTGCGTGACACCAAAACAAGTCTGTCTTTGAAAGTTGCAAACTGGACATTCGGACAGATAAAATTGAATTACAAGCAGAACACATGGGAGGAGTGTAACAAATGTTTGTGTGTGAAAAATGCTTGGCCGATATACAGTTTCGTCAGTTTTGTACTACAAGACCCATTTAGATGAGATGAACAAAAGCCTATAATAGATGGTTGCGTTCCACGTAATTTATTATTTACCTGGTTATCCCAGGTATTTTGCCACAAAACATTCACCTATGTTTTTAAGATGGAGCCTATATCCTGGTATGGGACAACTGCTCTTGCTCTACATTGCGCTGTTTTTGGTGCCTCGTCAGCAACATCATTTCCATGGAGTCCTACGTGACTTGGTATCCAACAAAAAAATTGTCAATGCCTCGGTTAAGAAGCTGCCAGTATTCTATGAATACTTTTATCAACAGTGGGTGGTTGTTTCTCGAAATATTAGAGTGCATCAATCTTTCAAGCAAATATAGATAGCATTGATTTTAGCTGTGAAAATTGTGCAATATGTGTGTGATTTTTCAGATGCGATATGATCACGGGGAAAGAAAACGCCGGCGACAAACCGTCTGTGAAGGAGGCAATTTATGACGCTTTTAGTTGAGTTTTATTGATGTCAAGTGAGAGCAATTGGTTGCAAAACATGCAGACTCAAACACTTTTCACGGCACGTAAATCAAATGACATCCTTAGTGGGTGAATACAAGGAAGTAGAGGGGAGAACACTCATGATCCCCCCTTTTAAAAATGATTTCTTCTTTTTCTTCATCTGAAGGATCGTGGAATAAATCTGCAATCTGAAACACTGTACATTTTCGCGCCCTTTTTCAGAAGCTTCGTTAACACATTGTGTGCGGGATACGAATTAGATACAAGCTCAAATAAAAGGGCAAACCGTAACTGTGCTTGCTCTAGACAATGTTTATACTATAAAAGAGAAGGTCAGATTATGACATGTCGGGCACCACTCTCTGTAAACTTCCGCACCACACCTGCGGGAGGACGTTTGGTCACTACGTATAATTTAGCGTGCAACAGGTCCACATACACTGCAGCATCTTCAGTGGAATCGGGTTTCAAAAGTGGGAACCTCCAGCCCCGAAGCCGTAATAATACGAGAATGATGAGAAACAAAGTCAACTCCCTTTATAAAAATACATGAAAGAAAAATGGAATAATTCCCCTGAGGCCTTGATCCAGGAACTGGGAGCCTAGTACAGAAACAATAGTGCAGAATATAAAAGAGAAAATTTTTGTTTGCAGAACGAAAATCTTGAGAGTCCCTGTGTGTGGGTTACGCAGAGAAATTTGGTGGACTGCTCATGATTATTTTTAACAAATGTAAGAGAGGCAACGACATCTTAGCCAATCCTAACCATGCTCCAAACTTATCCTTTGGTGATAAAATTAATCTCTTAATGGAACATTTTTTCCCTCCCATTTCAATGTGTAATCTTCGAAACATCTACAGTCCTACCAGGGACTCCATTGGAGAAATTAATTTAATGTAAATGGAGATAGTTATCAATAATTTAAAAAATGGAAAGACCACAGGCCTGGACCAATTAGATTACAAAATTTGGTCAGTTTATAATTTTAATAAAAACCTTATTAATTTCGATTTTTAATAAATGCTTTTATTAACCCCAAAGCCGAGACCTTACCACTAGGCCACAGCGGCCCCGAAAAAGTACATGGACAAATGATAATAATTAGGAGTTCACGTAAATCATCACATCGTGCACAATGCAGCGTGTTTGAGTGTGATTTAGAGGAATTAAATATGTCGCTCAGATTTGTAACTCAGTTAAGAGTCGACATGTCTTCTCTTAACTGATGGGAAATGATCGAAAGAGTTCCAAAACACACGGGGCCTTTTGGGGAGGTGGAATAGTAAGATCGCACTATGACTATCTAGTACACTTCCAACTAGTACAGCGAATGAACTGTCGGGAACAGAAGAAAAAGATCGAATTTAATAACGACAAAGAAAATGCTCAACCATGGACGAAATGTGAAAATGGTATTCCCTCTTCCCAAAATGGAAACGAAATTGAATGTGGGAAGCAAGAAAGAAAAACTGTAAACTCTGCATTTTATGACAAAAATGTGGAATAATTTCACTCAAGAAGACACATATTTTTGTAGGGATCCAGAAGGTTCTCAGTTCCATTTATTTTCACACGAAAGGAAAGGAAAATAGGAATGGCTTATTGTTCCAAAGATCTGCAGGTAAAATCAGCGCAGAATTGCGTTCCTCAATCGTCAACTATCTCATCTACACTTCGGAAAAGTTTAAGCTGGATACGGAGACATTCTAACTATCAATACATTATTTTGACAAATTTCTTTCTCTGAAAGAAGCTGAAGTGACAGATTTGCCACAGATTGTGATTGATTGTATGCAAGTTAAAAAAGACAAGATATAAGATTCCTGAAATGAAAGGTCTTATAGAACATTCCTCTGGTCATTTCTGTAAGAAAGAAGTTCCTAAAATAGAGAAGAGAATTCTTAAAAGCGTTTCATTTCGAGATTCCCTATCCAACAACCTACTATTTTCTACAAATATTTTGTACTTTGTGTAATGTTAAGAGAGAGGAGAGTATTTTTTGGCTGAGTGAGTATGTGACATAGCTCTCCTTTATGAAGATATTTGTTTTAATGAAACAACCAAGCCAAATAGCAGCTGCCTCGGTTTTACTCTCGAACTGTCTGCATGGCTTTCAATCTATGCTTAGTGATACAAGTGCTTTATCACAGTATGAAGAAAGTCGCCTGAAATTTACTGCAAGGTTACTGTAAGAGAAGCTTTGCAATATACTATTTACTGAATATAATGCTCTAAAAGCTAAGTATGGTGCTTCAGAATATGTAAGTGCTATAGAGACTGTCTATCCAAGAGATATATTATTCAACTACTTCACTTCATTGTTTTATCATTAGAAAACAAATTTAGATTTTAATTTGAATCCCATTTACTGCATACAGTTATTCATCTTATGCTGCAAACTTCCAGTGAACTTTGGTTCTGACTCAAGTCGAACATATCGTCCTTTCGCCAGTCTAAATTCATAACGTCTATGAATTTATCCATCAAGTAGAGCGGGAACTGCTGGGAACAGAAAAAAGAGACCCAATTTATAACGACAAAGAAATGTACAACCTTATAAGAGAAACGCGGAAATGATGTTCCCACTTACAGAATAGACACGAATTGAATGAGAGCAAGAAAGAAAACTGTAACCCTGCATTTTACAAAAAAAGTGGAATCATTTCACTAAGAAGACACAAATTTTTGAAGGATCCAGAAAGTTCTCGTTCCATTTATTTTCGCCACTGAAAGGAAAGAAAAAGGAATGGCTTATTGTTCCAAAGATCTGCAGGTAAAACTCAGCGCAGACAGGTTCCTAATCGTCAACTATCTCATCTACACCGGAAAAAAGTTTGCGATACGGAGTCATTCTAACTATCAATTTACATAAATTTCTTTCTGAAAGAAGTTGAAGGCATCTGCCACTGATTGGGATGGTGTGCTTTATTTGAATGCTAGAAGAGACAAGAGATAAGGATTCCTGAAATAAAGGTCTGTAAAACATTTCTCTGTCGTTTCTGTAAGAAAAGTTCTAAAATAGAGAAGAGAATTCTTGGAAGTAGTCACTCGAGAATCTTATCCGACAACCTACTATTTTCTACAAATATTTTGTGTTTGGTAATGTTAAGAGAGAAGATTTTTTCGAGTGTATATTGACATAGCTATCCTTCATGAAGACATTTGTTTTAATATACAACCAAGCGAAATAACAGTTGCCTCGCTTTTACTCTCGAACTGTTTAGCTGCGTTCAATAGATGTTTAGTGATATAAGTTGCGCAGTTTGAAGAAATACAGAAATTTACTGCGAGAAGTTTTACAAGAATATACTTACTATAATGATTTGAAATTCAAATACGGTGCCCAGTGAATATGCAAGTGCGAGACTGTCTATCCAAGAGATATATACATCTAACTACTTTAATCTTCATTGGTTTACTCGCATATTAAAAAACGAATTTATTTGAATTTAACTACTTATCGTATAAGTTATGGGTCTACCACGCCTGCAAACTTCCAGTTGAATCAGGTTCTGATCTGCTGAAACACAGACCTTTTCGCCAGTTCAAATCTTTAAAAACGTCTATGAATTTATCATCAAGTAGAGCTGAATGAACTGGGAAACAAAAAAAAAAGAGACGAATTTAATAACGACAAAGAAAATGTGCAACTCATAAGAACTGAAAATGTTGTTCACTTCACAGAATGGACACGAAATTGAATGAGAAGCAAGAAAGAAAAAATTGTAAACCCTGCATTTGTATACAAAAAAAGTAATCATTTCACCTAAGAGACACAAATTTTGTAGGATCCAGAAGGTTCTCAGTTCCATTTATTTTCAATGAAAGAAAATAGAATGGCTTGTTGTCTCAAAGATCTGCAGGTAAAATTAGTAGAATTGTGTCTCAATCGTCAACTATCTCATCTACTTCGGGTTTGCTGGATACGGAGACATTCTAACTATCAATGCATTATTTTGACAAATTTTTTCTCTGAAGAAGCAGTGAAGTGACAGATTTGTCACTGATTAGAGTAGCTTTAATTGAATGCAAGTTAGAAGAGACAAGAGATAAGATTCCTGAAATGAAAGGTCTTGTGTAAACATTTCCTCTGGTCGTTTCTGAGAAAAGAATTTCCTAAATAGAGAAGAGAATTTAAAGTGTTTCATTTTAGAGAATCTTATCTGACAATCCACTATTTTCACAAATATTTTATGGTGTAATGTTAAGAGAGGATAATTTTTTTTGGCTGAGTGCGTATGTGACATAGCTATCCTTCATGAAGACATTTATTTTAATATACAACCAAGCGAAATTACAGCTGCCTCGCTTTTACTCTCGAACTGTTTGCTTGGCGTTCAATAGATGTTTAGTGATATAAGTGCGCAGTATGAAGAAAGTCACCTGAAATTGACTACGAGGTTACTATGCGAGAAGATTTACAATATACTGACTATAATGATTTGAAATCTAAATATGGTGCTCCAGAATATGCAAGTGCTTTAGAGACAGTCTATACAAGATATATATATATCTAATTACTCTAATCTTTATTGGTTTTACTGCACATTATAAAACGAATTTAATTTTGAATTTTAACAGTATATTAATAAAGCATAAGTGTTTTATCTGTCGAGTACAATTTTTTTCCCTTCTCATTTAGAAATGAACCTTAACATATAATTTAGGCATCTGAGCATGTATAAGCGTGCATAAATTGGTATGCAAAATTGATATTTTAATCACGGATAAGCGTTTTATTTTTTCAGTACAATTTTTTCCCTTGTCGTTTATAAAGGCATTTTAGCATACAATTTTGAGGTCTGACCATGCAAGTGTACATAAATTGGTATGCAAAATTGAGCTATTTTAATCATGTATAAGTGTTTTATTTGTTCAGTAAAATTTTAAAAAAACATAGTATTACCTCAAAATTAATATGTGGCTAAAATTTACTTTTTATGCCTGAATTTCTAAAATTGATAAATATACCAATTATTGAATATGTTTCAGTTCTTCGTTGGCTAGTACATACAAGGAATTCATTTATAAGGTATTAAAAAATGATTTTGTCTGTGTGTTATACACAGGGATGTAGCGGAGCCAGAATGCACTGCTTTATTTTTTGAGAAAAATTGTAAAATACTCCTGAATCCTTTGCGGACATGTACGGCGTATAGAGTGCACTGCTTTATAGAGTGCAATTGCGCGTTCCGGCACTGCTTTATAGAGTGCAAATGCGTGTTCCGGCACAGCTTTATTTTTCGAGAAATGAACGAGAAAAATTGTAAAATCCTCCTTAATTCTTTGCAGACAAATACGGCGTATGGAGTACGCCAGTGGGTATATACCATCATAAGCTGAATAAAAACTATAGAAGGTGCAGAACTCGCGACCCTTCTAACCCCGTATTAACTTTCCTCCTACTTGCTCCGATAGTTTCCACTGACAATGAATCAGTCAGTTTGGTATCATCGTGCTTCAAAGTGTATGAAATGTTCTACATAACCCAACCTAGTTATCATGAAACGGCGGTAAATTATCCCTACAGAGCAATATTCGGCTGATTCGGAAGAATTAAGCAAGAAAATACCAACTGATGATAAATGTGATGGTACCTCTTGATGGAGAAGTGACCGAGTACAGTGACCAAGAAACCGATTCCGAGACTGACGACGTGGAGGACAATCCAGTTCACGAAGATTATAGACTCGAACTCAACACAAACGTGTCTATTACCCAACCTTTCAACTTCCAATTTTATTATACCATAAAAAATAAAGTTGTGTTTAATTAAATAAGAGTAGAATTGGAGAAAACGGGATGGCGCATAAAGTGCGCCAACCTGATCCGAGTGTTCTAAAAGTCACCTGTCCTCAAAGGGTTAAAAAAGCGCGGTTTTTGTCACCCAGGTTAGAATGTTCTGCAGCTAATTGCAGCTACACCACTGATTATGCAACCAAGCTTTCGATTAGTATCGATACAAGTCCTCAAAAAACTCAAAATTTATACTTCCCACAGATGGTTTGTCGCTCGCTTTTTCCATTTTGTACTTCTGATACTTCCTGGTGGTTCACTCAGAAAACTATTATCAAACAAAGTGATCTTTATAGTTTCAGAATTCGAAAGATTATGTATTCAATGATGCCAGCTTGATTGCCGATGCTTCCCCTCGTTGCTGGAGCTTCTTAAAAAATTATTTCTAATAATAGCCTCGAAATATTGCAAATATATTTTCACTGAACCGAACGGCGATGCGCATGTCAATAAAAGGTATAACTAAAAGGATATATATATTTTCTCATATTCGAGTTATTTTAAAATAAAATATTTAAAAATTCATGTGATTTTTTTCTCACCACAGGAGCCAAATTCAAGAAAAACACCCAAATGGAAACTTTTCTCTAATCAATATTTATAAAAAATGTAATCAAAAGACTAAGATAGTTTTAAATCAAAGCACAATAAGGGCACATTCACATGTAGAACGTTTATAAGCAGATATTACTGAAATTACTAGGGGACTTTGATGAGTATTTTTTTTAGAAAGTCAGGCTTAAAAGAAATGCAACTGAACTCACCGATAATGCATGAAAAAGTGCTTACAATCTCAAATTTTAGTAATTCGGTGCATTTGTAGTAAAGAACACGGACTTTCTTTAAAGTAATTTTAAAACTCAGTTTCCACAATCTTGTATCTTTGGCAAAACGAAAAGGTTATTTTGAATAATAATGAAAAAATCTTAATTTATGAATGTTATATTTTATCAACCACTTTGAAAATGAGAGTATAGAAATAATGATCTGAGAGTAAAAGACATTCAAACATTAGAATCACAGATTTAAAAGGAATTTGTGTTAACACGTTCGCGGCCAATAACCATTTTGATGAGTTGCAGACGATTTATTAAACCTACTGGCTACAGATGGAAACGAATTGCTACGATTCTAACTTACGCAATGTGTCATCTAACGGAAATTTTTAAATGCACACAAAAGAAAAACAAAGCAAAGTGAAAATGGTGAATGAACCAGTTAAGAATTTCTTTCAAGTGCATAATTTCAAAAATTGAGGCTATACAGAATTGGTTGCATGATAATGAGGCTCATAATTTGAATGTGAATGTTATAACATTCATGTCAGTTTGTATCACAATGAAAATGAATGCTATAGCATACGTAAACGTGTTATATAATAATTTCAAAATTTAAAGCTATACAGAATTGGATGCATGATAATGTGGTTTATAATTTGAATTTTACAACATTCATATAATTTTATATCACAATGAAAATGAGTGTTATAACATTCGCGTAGGTGAACGTGTTAAATCATATTTGCTTAGACTTTTGTAATTAACATCTGCTTTCTACAAATTTATAAACATATACATTGTGAGTAATATGATTTTTCTTGAAACATAAACATATTATCTTTTTAAATTTTTTTTCATTTAAAACTTGAAGATTTTAGAAAAAAAGTTCAGTATAAACAAATTCGGAACCGACGCAAAAATAACCAAAGCGATCTTGAGAAAGGAAAAACCGAATACAATTCTGGAGCCAATAACCCGTTTCTTAAAACCCATCACTTCTTCGAAAACTAAAAACAAACAGACGCTTGTTTACGGATAGAAGCTGTTTTGATTTCCGCTGCAATTTTTAAACATCTTACGCAGAATAAGAAGCTTTGTTTGAAAAGTAATAGATATACGAGTTCTAGAAATTCTTGTTTCGCTATTTATTGGCGACAAAAATCTCTAGGAGGAGGGTCGCCTCGAATT
>BGPR01017762.1:0-20800 GCA_013235015.1 Araneus ventricosus | reverse complement strand
AATCTCTAGGAGGATTGCAGCCTCGAATTTGTCTTAACGGATGACACCATGTCAAATCTCACCAATGATTTAGATAAAGAGTACTCGAAATAAATATAAAAAAAAAAAAAAACCACCGTATACAAAAACCTTTAAATGCGCAAAAATACTAAAACATATCTGAATAATTTTTCTATGCAGATAGAATCTATTAAATTATCTATAATCTTCCATGGTTGGTTGGTTTATCTATTTTACTGATACAAGAGCCAGATTTTGCCATGCTAAACATAAATTGTATTCCAAATAATATGGATCAAACAAATGCCCAAAATAATAAATCAGAAGTGGATGATTTTCAAGATAAACAGAAGTTTAGATTATCACTAAGATTTCTCTACTTGTCACATGCAAATCATTCATAAAAAACAATTCTGTCATTTGAAAACCTCTGACGCGAATAAAAAACGAATATAAAAAGGCCAATATATATTATATATATATCCGATTGTGGTTTATGTCGCAAAATCAAAACAGCCATGTTATTCCAAATACACAGTATAAAATATCCATCCATTTAATATTTCACTTCGTGCATCATTTAAAGCAAATAACGAAATACCCGAACAGGAAAACTCTCTAGAACAATCATAAATTGTTGGGAGATTTACTACGAAGCCTCAATATTATTAAGCGAACATAATTAGCATTTGATTATGAAGAAAATGAAGAGATACAGAATTTAAATCTGTTCGTTAACATAAAGGAACAGATTTTTATGGGGAATGTCACCAAAAAAGTCTTTTACAGTGGCGTAGTGACCGGGGGCAAGGGGTATAGATGCCCCTGGCGCCATGCGATTTGATTTGGTTTGGTTTGACTTTCTCTGTCACAAGATCCTCGAATGGGATAAGCTGCGCCGAAAACCAAGAATCTGTACAGAAAATAAGTGCTTGAATGAGCCGTTAATTAAAATCCAGGTAGGAAACGTAAGATGAATGAACCGACAGCACAAAGATACTAATAAATTTAAAAAAGACCAGATCAAAGACATGAAAAGTAAATATCATGGAAAACACCAATGTCCTTCAAGTGCATGAAGAGGTTAAAATGTGGAATTTCTCCCAATAAAAATGACAAGTTAAAACTGCTTGAGCGAAAGTACCTCAACCGATGTCTATTTAAAGCAACACAGTCTATTAAAAGCTGTTTGACAGTCAGTATATGTCACCACAATGGCTACATGTTGAAGGAGACTCCGCAAAGAGCAAGCATTTATGTGTCAAGCGTGTATGTCCGATACGAAGTCTAGTTAACATGACGTCACGGCGTCTGTTATGTTTCGTAACCCATTGAGAGATAATCGGTTTAATGACATGGAGATTATTATTTGTTTCTATATTCCATTTTTCCTACCACCGAGAATAGCGCCACTGATTAACGGCAGATCGCACATCAGCATAAACAATTGGTCGTGTCAAGAATTCTGTAGCAGATTTATCTGCCAATTCATTTCCGGTAATTCCAACGTGGGAGGGAACCCATGAAAATAGAATTCGAGCCCCTTTTGAAAGTAAATGCTTATAGAAGTCTTTAACTTCTTTAATGAGTGGATTATGAGCTGAGGAGCTACGTAAAGATTCCAATAGACTCATAGAATCGGTGTATAAATGGATTTTCTAATTTCATGCACGTCAATGTACTTGAGTGCAAAATAAACAGCCGTAATTGCGAGCGCCATGCGAACAAAACAATAGTGCGTTTATGTCACTTTTTGAAGTAAAATTTCATGCAGGGGCGAAAAAATAATGCACTGCCCCGGGCGCCATTAGCTATTGCTACAAGAATTATGACGACTGGAGACGAAAATATTATATTATGTCCCAGGCACCACTTACCATCGCTACCGCACTGATCTTTTAAACATAAACAAAACCCTTCAAATGCACAAAAATATTTAAAGATGTCTAGATCATTTTTTTATGCAAACAGGATCTATTAAATTGTCTATAATCCGTCACGTTTGGTTGGTTGGTTTATGATTTTACTGACACAGGAGGAAGATTTAGCAATGCTAAACATTATAAACCAAACGCACAATATAAAATATTCGCCCACTTAATATATTTCACTTCATACGGCATTTAAACAATCAACAGAATATTCAAGCAAGAAAACTCAAAATTTTAAATTGTTGAGGGACTCAATATGAATGCCTCAACATTATTAATTAGGTATTATTATCATTTAAGTATGAAGTAAACCAGCGGGAGTGTTCTCCCCTAAACATTCTCGTATACTTCTCGAAAAAGGTGCTGTTTCCCCTCTCGAACCTATTGTAACCCAGGATCCAATGACTATCAGAAAATATTTAGGTAAAGAATCAAATTCAGAGATGCCTTCCGATTAAATGCGTACCGATTTCTACTCTTGCTGGCTCAAGGACAAAGTCACGTAATCCTTCGGTGTGCACAGATTGCTACCAGTACGCATGCGCATGGAGGATCGGATGAAATAGAAAAGCGCCAAGTAGGAGTCAATAAATATCGTGCGCAGCAAATTGAGTCCAGTACGCATGCGCGTGGAGATGGCGGATTCGTTGGAGATGCGATTATACAGACCGACAGACAGTCAACCTTTTAACGGATTTGGCCCAAAATTTTAAACGGACCTACATTTATGACGATAAAACTGTGTATGAAATTTTATCCATCGAGCTTTTCAAGTTTTTGAGTTATAGCGTTCACATGACCGCGGACAGACAGACTTCTCGTGGACGGATTTTGTCCAAAATTTGATGGAAACCTACAAATTATGTACAGAAATCACATACCAAATTTCATCCCCGTAGCTCTAATAGTTTTCGAGTTATCTTGTTCACAGACAGACATAATTCTAAAATTGTGTTTTTCGGACTCGGGGAGGTCTAAAACTTGGAGATTCGTCAAAATCTCGAGTTCGATTTTTTTGACGATTACAATACTTTGTATACTTCGTAGACGAGAAAGTAAAAAGATGTATGTAAGCTGTTCATAAAAAATACAAGAACATATTTTTTAATAGGCAATATCGCCCGACATGTCTTAAGCATAAACAAAAACCTTCAAATGGACAAAAATATTAAAACATATCTACGTAGATCATTTTTCTATGCAGACGGGATCTCAAATTAACTATAATTCGCCACGGTTGGTTGATTGGTTGGTTTATGATTTTACTGACACAAGAGGAAGATTCAGCCATGCTACACGTTATAAACCAAACACACAGTATAAAATATCGGCCCACTTAATATTTCACTTCATACGGCATTTAAACAATCAGCAAAAGATCCCAGCAGGAAAGCTCAAAAACAATTATAAATTGTTGAGGGCCTCAGTATGAATGCCTCTACATTATTTAATGAACATTATTATTATTTAAGTATGAAGTAAACCAGCGGGAGTGGTCTCCCCTAAACTTTCTCGTATACTCCTAACACATGTAGAGAAAACTAGAATAATAAAAGACGTCAAATAAACTTCTGTCGGAAGTAAACCAAAGTTGGAACCACGCGTGGTTTGAAGGATCAAAACAAATTCAAATCCCCTGCGCATTCTTCTGCGCAACAGGACCTGGCGAGACTCCCTAAATGTTTGCTTCCTTACAAAATCGCTCCAGAATTGGTTTTTGGCAAACTGCCAAGTTTCGGAGCGTCCGTTCTCTCTCCAATACGCACCAGTAGGCATGCGTAGGGAGTTAGTTTCAAAACTGAACATATCTGTCTGTATGCGATTATACAGACCGACAGACAGTCAACCCTTTGACGGATTTGGCCCAAAATTTTATACGGACCTACATTCATGACGATAAAACTGTGTATGAAATTTTATCCATCTGGCTTTTCAAGTTTTTGAGTTATAGCGTTCTCATGACCTCGAACATACAGACAGACAGACTTCCCTTTGACGGATTTTGTCCAAAATTTGATAGAAACCTACAAATTATGTTTAAAGACCACATACCAAATTTCATCCCCGTAGCTCTAATAGGTTTAGAGTTATCGTGTTCACAGACACACACACACAGACAGACATAATTCCAAAATTGTGTTTTTCGGAATCAGGGAGGTCTAAAACGTGGAGATTCGTCAAAATCTCGAGTTCGAATTTTTTGACGATTACAATACTTTCTCTTTGTATACTTCGTATACGAGAAAGTAAAAAGGGGTGATATTTAAGCTTGATCATTAAAAACAACATTTTTATGGGGAATGCCAATCAACGAGTCTTTTAAACATAAACAAAAGCCTTCAAACGCACAAAAATATTTAAACAGAGATTTTTTTTTTTTTTTTTGCAGATAGAATCTATTAGATTGTCTATGAACCGCCATGGTTGGTTGGTTAGTTGGTTTATCGATTTTACTAATACAAGATTTTAGAACAGATTTTGCCATGCTAAGCATCATAAACTAAACACATTATAAAATATTTACGCATTTAATATTTTACAAAACTATACAGCTTCATTTAACAATGTGGTGCGTTCACAGATTGATGCAAGCTCAAATAAAAGGTAAACGTAACTATACTTATTCTAGACGATATAGTTAAATATTTTACAAACAATTAAAACTCAAATAACATTTTCAGTATATACACCTATTAAACCAATGGTGGAATTAAATATAGGGAATGTACCTAATTAATAATCATACAATACAGAATACAGAAGAGATAATTAGATTATAAGCTATTACTATAGAAAGACAAACCAATAACAGATGAAGCGAACGTATTTTGCAGATCTCTATTAACATGCCCAACTAATACAGAAGTCAAATTCTTGAGATCAAAATTTTACGATGTTAGGCAGATTCAGAAAAACGTTTTTGTACGTTTCTCTCTTTAAAGTTTACTATCAACAACAAATCCAAGTAGCAAAACTCCGAGAGATTATAAAATGTCTGAATTATAACATGAATTACACCATTATTTACTGGATGCTATTATTTTCAATATGAAGAAAATTAAAAGTGATATTTAAAGCTTGTTCATTGTACAGGAACATATTTTTTGAAGAATGTCCCTAACAAGGGGCTTTGCCAAAGAGCTTGAATATATACACATAATCAACAGTCATACGCATTTAAAACAAAAGAAGTAAAGGAATGTTCCAAGCAGCAAGGAATTCTAAGAACAATCAGATTATTTCAAATCGCTTAAAAAGCAACACCACCTAGCACAGTTAGTTTGGAATTTCAAGGAGAATACTCAAATTTTCGCAAGCCAGCTAGCAGACTACAGATTATTTTAGCATCCGATATTTGAAGGATCCTCATGCTCCTACCAGATGTAGAAAAAATCAGAAATATTCACCGTTTATTGGTTCTGAAAACAAATGTTACCTCTTCCTCATGAAAATTCAACAAGTCGAGACAGGTGAAATGTTAACGATAAGACAAATTTATTAAATATTATCACCATAGCAATAGTAGAAATAAAGATATTCGCATTGGCTTGTTCATTAGCATACATGAACACATATTTTTTGCAGGAATATCCCCGTAAAATATTTGCCAAAGTAGAATCCATATAATAATAAAATCTGGGCATCTTATTAAATTATATTTGATATTTTGAGACTGCCTGCCTTTTCTGTGGTGTTTGATGCTTAGGATTTTGCAGGACGATACACAGACACTTCCGGCATTGTTGTTAAACATTTATGCACCGACTTTAAACCACTGCAAAGAAAGATAAGAAAATTCGTATTTAACATACAGGAACATATTTTATGATAATCACATGATCTTTTGCCAAGAGGTGAATCCATATAATAATAATATCTGGGCATCTTATTCGTTATATTTGATATTTTTTGAAGACGCCTACTTACCTTTTCTTAAGTGTTTAATGTAGAGATGTAGACATCTCGGCATTATTTGTTAAACCATTATCACCATTTAGCCGTAAAAGTAGAAAAAAATTCATGTTAACATGGACATATTTTTATATGGAACGTCCTCAACAAGTCTTTGTCGAAGAGGTAAAATCGCCAAAATAATAATGAAATCTGGGCATCTTATTAAAATTATATTTGATATTTTGAGACTTCACTACCCTTTTCTGTAGAAGATTATTTTAATGTAGGAGGATATAGACATCCCAGCATTATTTGGTAAACATTATCCTGCCATTTAGCCATCAAAGAAATGAAAAAAATTCAATATTTAACATACAGGAACATATTTATAAGGAACGTCCCAACCAAATCTTTTGCCAGGGGGGTTGAATCCATACTATAATAATACAAAAAGCCTGGGCAGCAGTAAATTATTTGATATTTTGAAACTGCCTACAGCACTGGGGTGTTTGATGAAGTTGCAGGACGTCCGTCATGACTCATGATTAGCACCGCAGAGGTTCACCGCCAGGGCGCCATATGCTATCACGGTAATCCGCGCTCTCTCTAACCAGCACGGAGGTATGCTCAGGGCTTCGTCTTCTTCCCCTTCACCTGGGCCTGACCTTCACGGGAGCAGTAAGTGATGGCAATGAAGTGGAAATCGGTACCCCCCCCTCTTTCCTCGCCGATGACCGGTTCAGGGATGACGGGAAAGAGACTCAACAAGTGGTGGCTGGGAGTTTGGAGGGAAAAAGGTGGAATTTTCTGTTGGAGAAACGAGAATCTATTTTGAGGAATGGAGGCTAGCGCATCCGGACAGACTACAGGATTCAGCGATTTGAGGGCCCCTCAATTGTGGTTTCGTGCAAAGAGACTCTTTCAACGTCAAAGGTCATTTGGATGGAAATGCAATATCTTGCTTTTTGGTAGTCCTCCTGCTGAGTTTTAGTTCTAGGTCACAAGGTGCATTTCATTTCCCATATATTTATTAAAACTCTTATACTTTGGCAGACTAGTTTAAACAGATGTTATCTTTACATCTGTTATATTTATCAAATAATTATACTCATTCCTCTGCTTTTATATAGATCGCGATTAAGTTGCGACTTGCTCAAAACCAAATTTATATATATTTCCATGTTTTATGTTCTAATCTCCTCTATCCTATGGACGAGTATTCTGTTTTTGTTTATTTACATTAAAATGTACACTGGAGTAATTCCGAGTATAAGTCAATGGAATCTTCAAAGCGGAAGTCAAAAGTAATGCAAATAAAGTCAGGTTTAATATCAGTAAACCAAAACCAGCTCGTCCATGTAGCTGCGATCCAGTAGACACCACAGAACCTGAGATTCCACCGAAGATTCATGATTGGCCTGCTGCACGTTGAAGCTGTTAAGCCGGCCCATTCACATAAAGAAGGTAGCCATGCCATTTGTCCTAAGTCTAGTTTTTTTTCTGCAATAAAAGATACAGGCATGCAGTCACTTGTATTTAAAGGACGCTAACTCTGAACGAAGATAGGGGAGGGCGATCTTGCTGCTCTCTCTACAGCTGCTTGTCAATCAGCTCTTCAATTTCCCCAGTCAATTTTAATTTATGCTACCCTCAGTGAGAACCTCAATCTAAACAGGTTCTTTTTTGCAATAGGGAGTCCCTCTAAGACACAAACTCCAGCGTGCCTTCCGATTTCAGTCAGACGGAATTCCAACCACCACAAGCCATTTGGCTGATTTTCCATAGATTTTTATGGCCTTTACTTTCTCGCGTTCCCGTCTCCAGTTTATCTGTGGAGATGACCGGCTTTATTGGGAGTACTGGGTGACGTAAAATTTGTAGAGTGGGTGGCGGCAAGATCTTTTCCTCGTTATTTGACCAAGACGAGTTCGTTTCCAAAACACAGGACGTATATATAACAAATCAAATTCCTCTCCATTCTTGATAATTATTTTGATCTTGAAGTTGAAAAGTCCTTGGGAATGCAGAGAATTTTTCCTAACTTAGGAGAATTATTGAGGAGGTGGTGTTCTTGATCTTCAAAATCCTCAGGGAGACTATCTTATCTCAAAGAAGTATCAAAAGACAGAGGAAGGAACTCTCGTTCTCACTTTGCTAGTGGAGGTATGAAAGAAAATGTTCTCCCCAGACTTAGATTCAAGGCTTTTAAAATTTGAAGAATTAGGATTATCAAGGATTTGATTAAGTATATATTAATTCACGCATTTGATCATCTCGTTACTTCCTGGAGGAACCAGATACTCACGGAATTGGTTTTGGTTACCTAGAAGTCCACTTTAACCCCATGCTTTATAAATATTTCGATGTAAGATGAATCTTCAGAGCTAAATTGGATAGGTGCTTATTCCAGTAGGTTTTGGTTGTTTATGTGGTTTCTGGAACTTCCGTGAGTGAGGTTCACTTCCGTTTCTAAATGATCATCAATTTAAGCGATCCTTAAAATCAGTTGGATTCCATATCAAGAAAGCGCCAGTTCGAATCAGTTATTTTAGTACACAAGGTAAAAAAAAAAACTGACCAGAATAATTATAGCCTTCCACAAAGTGAGAACTCTTATTTTAAGTAAAACAGTGAGGAGCTACAATAATACAGACAAGAAATTTAATATTTCAAGTATCCTTAAGCCAAAACGATTAGAAATCCCTTTAAATATTAATTAATATCTTCTAGTGATGTTGGAGATTTTAGAAGATTCAATTGACAACATTCACCGGAAGTTGATTAGGGTAAGGCGGAGATCCCTGCTTTACCGCAAATAAACCAAACAGAAAATTCGTCCATAGTGCAGACTGAAATACATGTGTTTTGAAAATTCAACATCTTACGGAAGCAGAGTGCGTACATTTAAATATGCGCATTACTAAGTAGACATTTTTTAAATAATTTAAAATTTTGTTATTTTATTTTTATAAAAATATTTTATAATTTAGTGGTAAGATAAAATTGATAAGGAAAAAGATTTATTTTATTTTTTTATTTATGCTTACGAAAAAATATTTTTATAATTTAGTGGTACATAAACTACACCGCATCTGGCTAGATTTAAAGCGCATGGTTTATAAACCACACCCACGGATAAAGTTAAAAAGCAACTGGGGCATTTCAAGGTTAAACCCTTCAATCGAATTTTTTTAAAATAACTAGCGTATAATTTTTCCCTCCCAAGCTTAGAAATCCTTTATCGACAACACATTTATAGACTTTTATATGCATAAAAGGGTTATTAAAGTGAAACTATATGCTTTTGCACTTTCCACATAAACACCAGAGAAAATGTTAGAAATCGTCAAAATTCGACCTCGAAGTTTTAACAGATCTGCACCCATAAGACCCATCTTCGGAGTCCTAAATACACATTTTGCAAGTTGCCTGCCATAACCGACACATTTTTTGCCATTTGCCTGTCTGTCATTTTGCCATTTGTCTGTCTGTAAAACATTTTTGCAATGTGCCTGTCTGTGAACCATTTTGCAATAGCACATATCTGTGAACTTACATTTTGCAATTTGCCTGTCTGTGTTTCCACGGTGCTACATTTAGCTAGGATGGAAATTTGGTATTTCGTCTCTTTACACCAAAATTATGGGTTGTATGAATTTTGGATGAATCTATCTGTCCATCGATTGCATGGACACTACTCCAAAACACAAGAGCTAGATTGATGAAATTTGGAAAGGAATTGTTTAATCACCAAGAAATGTAGATCTGTATCAAATTTTAGACTAGATGTCTCTACCACTACTGATTGAAAGCTACAATGAGTCACAGCAATTCGGGTGATGTAATGAATACGACTACTAAAAAAAAAAGAATCCACAACCCAGAAAGAATTAGATAAACAGGAAATTTCTAGTTTTATCACAAGAAGTATGAGTTATACCAAATCCAATCTCTAATTGTCTGTCTGCCTGTCTCTCTATTTCCACACAGGCCAGATTAAGCTCTGTAGCGTATAGGCAATGCAAATTTCAGGACCCCTTTCCCCTTCAAATTTTCAAAACAGATTTTTTTTATTGATTTTAATTTAATTTTTTACATAAGCAGTTTTTAAGTAACATATAACGGCAGACTGTAATAACCGAGCATTTAATTGAATGAGTGCTAAAGTGGTTTTCATAAGCAGTTTTAAACATATATAGCAGCAGACTGTAATAACAAAACATTTAATTGTGAATGATCTTCAAAGAGGATTGGTTTCTTAAGCAGTTTTTTAAGTAACATATAACGGCAGACTGTAATAACAAAACCATTTGTTATGAATGAGAATCTTCAAAGGAGTGGTTTCATAAAGCAGTTTTTAGAAATGTATATAACGTGAAGACTGTAATAACAAAACATTTTACAATTGTAAGATGATCTTGCTAAAGGAAGAATTTGGTTTCATAAAGCAGTTTTAAGTAACATATAACGGCAGACTATGTAATAACAAGAACATTTAATTAATGAATGAAGTCTTCAAAGAGGTTTCATAAGCAGTTTTTTAAGTAACATATAACGGCAAAAGAGCTATAATAATAAAACATTTTAATTGTAAATGATCTTCAAAGAGGAATTTTTCATAGAAGCAGTTTTAAGTAACATATAACGGCAAACTGTAATATAAAACATTTAGTAAAATGATCTTTAAAAAAGGAATTATTTTCATAAGCAGTTTTAAGTAACATATAAGCAGCAGACTGTAATAATAAAACATTTAATTGTAGATAATGATCTTCAAAGAGGTATTTTCATAAGCAGTTTTAAATGTATATAACAGCAGACTCTAATAATAAAACATTTAAATGATCCTTTAAAGTAGTGGTTTCATAAGCAGTTTTAGAAAGTAACATATGAACTGTAATATAAACATTTAATTGTAGATGATCTTTCAAAGGGAGTGGTTTTCATAAGCAGTTTTAAGTAACATATAACGTAAACTATAATAATAAAACATTTTAATTGTGAATAATCTTCAAGAAAGAGGTAGTTCAACATCTCGCGTATATAAAAAAAAATTAAAATAATCTCACCAACAAAAAGAAATTAAAAAAACTAGTACTTTTACTTGCATTTTTTAATGTACAAAACTACAAAGTTTGCAGGGTTATTTGACTTATGCAGACAGATAAGCCAACTGAAAAAAAAATCCTATTTAATCCTAGATAATATATTTGAAATTCAAACGACAGTTGATTTAGTGAATACTGTAGAGAGTCTCACACAACGAATTCTCCATACAGCTTAATTTCTCTTTCTCTTAAGAATTTTTAATCCAGAGAAGTTAAAAAATATTCAAATATTCTCCCATATACTTAGAAGTAGTTGTATCTCCCTATAACAGATTTTTTCAGACATTTATTTGTCTTTTCGATTTTTGTCATTTTGAAGAAAGATGCTGAATTTCTGCTTCGTCTTTCATACTTGCCTGTTTCTGGAACCACTCATGATAATTTCATTCCAGAGATAACACACGCAAAAGCAATAAGAGATATATGAAGAGAATGAAGTACAGTTGTGGGACTATAGGTTTCAGGGGCAACATTTCTGCAGGTCAAGATTCCAAAGAATCTGAATTGGAGGTAGGAGTGGAAACAGCAAATGGATGTGACAATACACTTTATCTTATCCATACTAGTATATTATTTATAAATTGGTGAATTGTCTTGCTTTTAGGCATTTTGTTTTATGCAATAAAATTAGTATAATTATAACAAATTTATAATAAATCTTCGCCATTTTAATTTAAGAGTCATAATTAAATGTTGAACTTATAAGCGCATACTAAAAGTTTGTAACATTTTACTTAAATAACTTTGCAAAATCTAATCTCCGTATAACTTGAGAATTTCTCTATAACAGATTTTTCAACTGGAGACAAAGGCGATTTCGTTATGGGGAGATTCCTAATATTCAAGTCTCTTGTAAATGAAATGGCTTTAAAGTAGATAACATTAATTACAGCAAAGAAAAAAAATCGCAGTCTCGGGCCTCCCAAGTTCAGGACCCATGAGCAGTTGCACCTGCTTTATATTTAATAATCCGGCTCCGCGTACGTATGTGCGTGTCATCAGGCAGAGGTATTATGATCTTTGCAGCAGAACTATAGACCTCTACCAAATTTTGCACCCAATCAGTCTTAGTGAAAAGATCAAATATAAACTGGATTCTTCTCTTTGTTGTATGGCAGAATCAAGCAAAACCTGTAAAATGCAAAAGAGCAGGGCCGTATCGTTCAATGAGCTAACTGGGATGCACCAGCCCAGTGGCATTAACAAGGAATTGCCTAAAGATTTACTATACTGATTTCTTTAATTTTGAACCAAACCAGTGGGAGTAGCCTCCCTAAAACTTTCCTCTGCTCAAAAGTTGGCATTTCCCTCTCCTTGCACGTGGATAAAATCAGACCACCTGCACAATCCAGGGTAAGTATCATGAGGTTTCATTGCAGATTATAGTGATTATAAGGCTCATTTAGAGTAGAAGAATGTATTAAAAGAGATTGCCTATGTATTTAAAACTTGCTTGATATTTATTTTCCTCACACTCCAGGAAGATCCGCTATTATACAGGCGACGAAAGAAACAAGAGCAGGGAGATCGTTATATCATCCCAAACCCGTCTCAAAGGACGTAATCCTCACTTGGGCGCAGGATAGCTAAGTAGGCATGCCTTCAAATGGATTTTGAAACGAAAGGCTTAGTAAACTGCGATTATACAGACCGTGGACAATCAGCCGTTGACGGGTTGGCCCAAAATTTTATAGGACCTACATTCATGGCAGATAAAACTGCCACCAAATTTTATGCATCTGGCTTTCAAGTTTTGATTATAGCGTTTAGCAGCCTCGAACATACAGACGGAACAGACTTCCCATTGACGGATTTTGTCCAAAGTTGAGTAGAAACCACTACAAATTATGTTTCAAGTTTACATACCAAATTTCATCCCTTTATCTCTAATAGTTTTAGTTATCGTGTTCACGGAGCTTACACACACAGACGAAGACAATTTAGTGACCCATGTTTTTTTCGGACTCAGGAAGGTCCTGAAGCGTGGAATTCGTCAAAATCTCAGTTCAATTTTTGATGATTACATCACTTTCTCTTTGTATGCTTCGTATACGAAGTAAAAATTTACTATAATCATAATTTGTTGTTTTATATTGAAAATGAAATTAGGGCTTGTAACTAGACAGCCACTGATTTTGTAATCTATATATATGTATGTGAGAATATGTTTTCCCTGCGTAACTTTCTCACCCAAAATTTATCCTTAAATTCTAATTTTAAATCCTTTCTATAATATTTTTCCCCAAAACTATTAGAACCATAAACTCATTTTAAACCAGGGTAGCCTCTAAAACATTCTCGTATACTTCTCAAAAAAGATTTACTTAATTTCCCTTCCCCTGCGTGGATAAAAATTCAGATCCTGCTCTATTCCAAGAACGCAACATGTTTCTAACATGAAAACAACAAAATAAAATAATCAAGCAGAATCAGGAATTCATAAAAGGAGAACTTTCAAGAACAAAAGGGAAAAAAAAAAAGCATAAACGAGTCCATCATGAAAGACAGCAATATCATGCACAATTACTTCCAGTACGCATACGCGTAAGTCAACCAGTTAACACTAAAAATAAATTATACAGACCGAAGACAGTCGCCCCTTTTGACAGATTTGGCCCAAAATTTTTATACGGACCTACATTAATGGCGATAAAATGCCGCAGAGTTTATCCACATCTAATATTCAAGTTTTGATTTATAATTGTTTACATGACGGACGTACAGACAGACAGACTTTCCGTTGACAGATTTTGTCCAAGATTTGATAGAAATCTACAAATTATGTTAAGAACCACATACCAAATTTCATCCCGTAGCTCTAATAGTTCTCGAGTTATCGTGTTCACAGACAGACACAGACAGACATAATACAAAAATTGTGTTTTTTCGGAATCAGGGGAGGAATCTAAAACGTGGAATTCGTCAAAATCTCGAGTTCAGATTTTTTAGCGATTACAAGCACTTTCTCTTTGTATACTTCGTATACGAGAGAAAGTGCTACGTCATCAGAAGAAGATATCGGCAGGTAAGATCATGCGCTATGCCTCACAAACCACGTATTGACATGCGTACTTTCGTTAAAATGGGTAATGGTAATCCATGTAGGATGGCTTTGAGAATCCTAACAGAACTACAGCGGACATGCGGTAGGTCCAGCGAGGAGTAACGGGCTGCGGGGCCTCTCCCTGAAGCCTTTTTTGCAGCTGCGATGGGCGATAGCTACTATCTTTTTAAAATAATGCAAGTAATTAGATTTTGGAGTGATAATTATTTTTCCCCTTACCACATGGTGAAAATCCTAGTAATGTCTAAACCTAAATCTTTCTCTCTTATCAAATATGCAAATACCTCATCTCTGTAAATATATTTCCTTATGTTTTTGTTTTAAATAATACGATTAAATTTTAAACCAGAGTTCTTCATTTATCTTCTTGTGTATTCCCCTAGGTACGCAGGTTAGATAATATTTTCCTTTTTCATGTGGACTGGTTCAGGTGATATTCATGCATTATTTTCCTGGCAGACCCCACATATCTCGAAAGAAAGTCACTCACTGACTCATCATTTAATCTCCCAAACCACCAGGACTAGAAACTTGGAAATTTGGCAGGTGGATTTGTTTCTTGGTAGTAGGTGCTCGATGGGAAAGGATTTTTCAAGTTAATTAAAATTGCCTTAAACTTCAACGTTTTTCCGCAATAACTTGGAGCATATTTTTGCAAAAAAACCATTTTAATATCATATTAAAGTTCAAACATTAGCTAAATTAATTTTTTGATGTTTTCAAATTTCAACTATATTTTATTCTTATCATCTGCGAAAACTTTTTTGGAACATGCATAAAAAAGTACTTTTAGGTTCCAAAATGTGACAATACATGAACGAAGGCAGGCATTAGCTAATGTTACATAAACATGTATACATCAACACAAAGTATTCATACAGATGCAGTAGTGTAGAAAATCCTAAGTGCGTGCAATAGAGTTACCATTATCCATGAAAGGTAGGCAGGGTGGCGCCAGAGGAGGGACAAGGTGGCCACCCCTCCGTCTGGGAAAATTTTGTAACCCGTAGACAGAATTTTTTGTACAGAATATTCAACTTTAGTTAAATAATAATCAGCGATTATTACCATTTCCCATTACACTCGTCCCCGTACAGCAGGTCGTGCCCACCCTGTCAGGTTGATGGGCATCAGGCAGACTCTAGCTCCATTCCTGAAAGTGAGTGGCTGTGAGAGCTGATACGATCGACGCTCGTTATAGCGACCCTCACCATCCCCACAGCAAAGAGTCTTTGCAACGAGTGGTCTCTATAAAATGAATATACAGTGGGAACACCGCTAATCCAGGAATTCCAGTTGAAATCAGACCGATTTCGGTAGAGTGTATATGATTGAAAGATTGCCTGAAAGATTTAAATATCATACTAAAACAAAGAAAGTACTTTTTTTCAGCATGCATAATTTTGTACACATTGAAACTAATGCAGATTCGCGTAAGGTCACTTCCTTGCAGGGGCATCCATTATTCTAACGAAAGGAGACATTTTCTGTTCTATTGCTTTTGAATAAAAGAGATTCCAGAGATAGTAATACTGGAGTACTTATAACTACCTTTTTCAGCACACATCTTTTCTTTTCTATTTTTATCAAAGATGTCAGGTCCAAGATTTTTTGTATCAGACAGGCACCAGTCCCAATTAGTTCGGATTAGCGAGTTCTATATTAAAAAAATGTACACATACGCTCAACAGTTCCGTAAAATTGGCTATTTTAAAGAGATTCCAACTAAATACTCAAATTATTTTTTTATCATTGGTATTAAAATACAAATTTTATCAAAAATCTATACTTATAAAGGCAATGTTTGTGTGCGTGCGTACGTGCGTGTGTATTTGTCTGCGATGTCCAGACGAATCTATCACTTACAGCCATGATTTGGTACACAGGTAGTCGCAATGGTGGCTGAATGCACCTCAAGTTTTAAATTTAATCTAGAATTTTTTTTTTTATTTAATGTTTTGTGTTGTTTTGGATTGATTTTTTCCATATAATTTCTCAGAATGGTTTCGAATAATTGTACGACAAAATAGATAGACCATCGGAAGAACACGCGATTTCCGTTCTAATGAGATTAGTTTGAATTTTATCGTAAATTACTTTGAATTTTGAGATTTTTTTGAATCAGTCAATTTTGCCGTCTAAATGTTGGTTTTGATTTTAAATTTGCCATCCGACTTTTCCCACAATAACACTATTATTTTCTCAATTTTTTTTTTTATCTTATAGCTAGAACGGTTCTGTCGGATTTAAAGCAAGAATGGATTTAAAATATCTTTTATCCTTTTTTTAAATTAATTTTTTCTGGGCCGTTGATTATTTTTCTCGATCGAGTTCCCAAAGCGGCACTTCTTCGGGTGATCTGCCAATTTTGATTGGCGGACGCGTAGGATACATCGTCATGACCTTCACTGAATAGATTACTTCGATTATTATTTTCAGTTTGATTTATGTTTTAGCACTGTATAGTAATCCATTTTCACGTTTGTTGTAATATTGTTTGGATTAATACTCTGCTGTAAGCGTAGAAAAAAAAAAAAATAAGCCAGGAAAATCAAAATGTAATATTTTTGTTTTGATTTTTGTTTTTTCAAAACTTTTCGTATCATTGTGGGCGGTTCTTTTTTTTTTCATTTTTGTTCAAGTCCGATTCCACAGGCAACGCCGTGCGCGTACTGCTAGTATATTTCCCCGTACTGCTAGTGCCCGCTGGGTGGACATTGTATTGGGATTAGAGCGACCCTGGACGTTCGATATGCCGGAAGTAAAATAACATAGAGTGCATAGGAAACGCAGTTGGATTTTATCACTGGTCGTTATATTAGGTCTTTTTTATACTGCGTAAAATTCATTCTCGCAGGCGTCGACTATTACTTAATATCATAGTTTTCCTATTCCATTATTTTATTAGGTAGATGTTTTTTCCGTTAGACCATAAGCGCTCCGATGCCTAGTTAGAGTTCTGGGCATTTGACCCATATTTTACTTTTATTGATTGTAAACGTTACTGGAGCTTTTCTCAGTTTATTTCTTGGTCTACTTATGTAGTTATAATTATGCCTTGGACATTTGTTTTTTATATATTTTAAGTTATATTCAATTCTGTAGTTGTACTTTGTTGTGCTTGTTATCTTGCACGGGACTTTTCTTAGGGTTTATAACCTCCTGCCCTACCCACAGGGCATTCTATATTCTGTATTTTGTGTTTGTTTTGGTTTCATGGTTGTTTGTTTTATGCAGTAATTTTTTGTTTTCCTGTAATAGTTGATTCACAGCTCTTGCCCCAATTGGGCTATATGAAAACAAATCATGGTATCTTGTTTTAAATTTTTGTTATTGAACTTTAATTTTGTATTTGCTGTATTTTAATTTCTATGTTATTAGATGTTTTCTGTTTTTTGTTTAACAATCTGCAGTCAATTTGGAGTGGTTTAGGCCGCCCATAAGGTTCAACTACTGTTTATATGAAAGGTTTTGATATCCATCGCAACTTTTCTGTTTTTTGTTTACTAATTGATATATTGTTTGTCTTTATAAGATTTTTATTTGTTATTTATAATATTATTAAATTAGGTACAATTGAAGATATGTATTTATTGACAAATGATGTATATTGACACATTTAGAATTTTTTTTGTTATGGATTCAGTTATGTTTGAGACTTTAATTATTGTGTATATCGTATTTTTCAAATCGATTGTAAAAGTTAATAATTTTTCTGTTTTGTTTATTTTAAGTCAATTGGCTTTTTTTTATAGCATTTCCTCAGTTTAATAAATGCTGTCTGGTTCCTCTTTTTTCCCCAGCTGCCCTTGGTGTCTTATACACCCCAAAGGTAAGGCCAGCGATCATCAGGTTAGAGAATGAGAATAGTTATGATTCTGATGTGGCGCCAAATAGTCTAGTCCAGGGCGCTCAGATGTGTTAAGACCTTGCCCACCAAAAGTCTAAGGGAGAACATACTTTTAGGCAGTTTAGAGCAACCTTTATGAATGACGGCGGCTGTTTTCCTTTTTCTCTGTACTGGTTTACAGTCTCTCGAAAGTTTCCTGTCAGAGTCGAAATTTATTATAAACATCCAAATGATACTTTTCTTTCATATTTGTTGACTCCACACTCGCCACCATACCAGTCGTACACTGAGATGTTTGTTATCTTTCAACATCGAATCTTGCTCATGATGCACTGAAGCATACTTGAGAGAAGTCGGTCGTTAGAGCTCTCTTGATGTCTATGTTTTTTAAAAAATCTTTTCAGTAATTGTATCATTACTGCATTTGAGCTCTGACATTTCATATTCAAACATATATTCTCTGGTGAAAAAACGTTCGATTTGTCTTGTTTCTACCACTTCAAATCTCTTACCTACCACTTTAAAACATCTACACACTAGAGTACTCTTGAGCTGTGTTGGATTTCAAGATACGTAGAACATAGAGATTTTATCTCAAATGCATTGAAAGCCCGTTACAAGGCTAGAAATGTGGCTTACGCAAATACGCACCCTACAATGTTAGTGGCAGATGAAAGGAGTCTATCTTTTCGTCCCCAATTGTCAACTGGCTTAAAACAAAGTCTATTTACTATCGTAAAGATAAGATAATGAGTTCTGTGTCCGATGCAGGCGCATTTCCACTACATCATTAACTAGTGGAATTTGCGCACATTGTAGGTTTACACAGATCCTAGTACCTCTGGCAGAACTTGGCGAAAACTAGAGGTAGAGATGCATACTTAAAGTGATTGATGTGTGATGGATTTCTTTTCCTGTAGAGATAATCACCACTTTCCCCGAGAGAAAATTGATTATTATTCAGTGTATTTTTCAATTTATTTTAACATAACGATTAATTTATATGGATTATTTATTATTTTAATTTAAATTATACTGCAGAAGTATCGTTCTCCCTACGGCATTGATTGGTTATATATCAAGATTTTTTCAATGCGCTAGAAGCTTCAAGTCAAATCATATAGACATCGATAAAGTTTACAATGCTACCGCAGCCTTTCCCAGCAGCGGCTGCGCAAGGAGACACTACTTAATGACTTATCACCGATGCGACTGTGCGCAAGTTCACAATGCAGATAGTATAAGGGTAAAAGTTAAGATAAAGGTCTTGGTACTATCGTAGGATAAGATAAGGTAAAAGGTAAAGTTAAGATAGGATGTAGTACTATCGTAAAATTGAGTAATGTAAGAGAAAGAGACAATATAGATAAGATAAAATAAGCCATCATGGAGTAAGAGACTGTCACATCGTGGCAGAGCCCTAAAAATGAACTTGAGTTACCTATATTCCATTTGCCTCCCGCCATCAGTGGCAGGAGATAGGTCTAAAATTTCCACCATGAGGAAAATAGAATTTCATCATCTGCATCCTGCATCTCAAACTATATTTTTGATATTATTTATTACAGATATAATAAATTCAAAATCAATGGAGTTAATATAATCTATTCCCTGTCTAAAACTCTATTATAAATATAAAATTACTAAATGCAGTATACACGTATTATTGAAGTGATAAATATCAAATACTCAAATGCAATTTTATGATTAATGTAAATAATTTTGGTGATTTGTACTAGTATACATACATTTTGGAATATATTTATTTACATTGTAGATATTTTAACCAAACTAGAAAATAAAACTATTTACCAAAACTAAAAATTTTTTTAAAAGAATAATTCTAACTATCAAAAGGATTAACTCAAATGAACATACGTATATTACATTTGATCCACTTCATTAATGGAACTCAGAAACATTTGAGTTCACTAGATGACTGTACAAATCTGTTAATAAGTACTCTATATCCAAATCATCTAAATTCCTTTTCACAGCAACACAGGAATTCAGTTGAACAATGAATTTCTTAATATAGTCTTTTATGATCTTTCGTTGGCCTTTTTATATCGCCCAGGGCTGAGGTATCTCTTATATAAAGGGAGACCACTTGCCATCAGGCAAGCTGGCCAGAATCCGCCACTACGCCACTGTAAATAAAACTAAACAAAAAACCTATCAAGATCCTAAACATTACGTATGTACATGGAACACTTTATAGAATCGCACACAAATACGACTATTTCAAAACAAGAATGCAATTTTCAAATGGAATATGAATAAAATATACAAAATTTGAAGCATTGTTGGATATACATTGAATTTACAGTATCATGGATACAAGAAATGAGATTCTCTATGTAAATGAAAGTAAAAGATTCACCCAAAAAAAAAACTAAATGGATTTGTTGCCTATTAAGTTCGTGAGCTAATGGAAAAGTTGTAGTTTCAGCAGGCATATGCGATAGATATAAGATTCGGATTAAAGATGGATTCCTCATTTTTTATCCTTTAAAATTTTCAAAATCATGTATCCTATGGCCTTCCCCACCATAAGAGGAGCTCAAATTGGTCTTTCCTTGGTTTCTTTAGAACTTCATCTACAAAATACGAATCTAGGTGGTCGCCATGTCTTTTACTACTATGAACAGCTTCGACAGATTTGGATTATTGACCAAGGAACACAGATATCTCATATTGTCATCATAGGTCTAACTAATGATACAAGAAAAACGAAATTTTAAATAAAATTACAAAATAAAAATTTTAAAGACAAAACTACAAACGTAGGCTTTCATATCACTGCACATAAGGTTACCAAGATATCATCTTTAGTTAGAGGTCACCCAGGGGTCAAAGTATAGTATACAATTCTAAAGCTGCCTGCAACACTACTTTGCAATTTGAAGTAGATATATTATGACGTCAGAATGCGAAGAAGCAATACGTAACT
>BGPR01017761.1:7911-31965 GCA_013235015.1 Araneus ventricosus | reverse complement strand
AAATTGGGGCGAATGCAAGAACCAACTTCCTTTATTACTGCTCAAAAAGAATAATATTTAATGAGAATTAAATAAAATAAAACATCAAAAGAGAGAAAAATGCGAAAACTAATAAATTGAAACACCGGAAGTATAACTTTTCTTCGCGGATAAAAGAAAACATTTAAAGAGAAATAAATAAAATAAACATCAGAGACAATAAAGAGAAACAAATTAATAAATTAAAACACAGTCAACATAACTTTTCCTCATGGATAATAAAGAAAATTTGAGAAATAAGCAAAAAAAAAACCATTAAAATTTACAATTTAAAATTAAAAAATTAAAATTTTTATTTAAATTTTCAAAAAAAAAAAAAATTGCGCCGTGAACTCCTTCTTGTGCTAATCCATCACTATACAATCTTAGTATCAAGATTGGTACGTCTAATGGCCTGGGGATGCATAAAGAACAAAAAGAAAACGAATATACACAATTAAAAAATTCCTCTTTTATATATATAAATTACAGATAAATTTCAATGGATGAAATTTTAAATAAAAAGAAATTTGCAGCTCTTCTAGAAGTTACTTACTACATTCAGAAACTAAATGATATCGAGGAAAAAGTTCACCCCATCACTTGAGTCAATGCAAATTTTCACTTGATATGCTGTTGCTTGGGAGTAAGATTAATGTATCTCTGCTTTCAAAATTAAAGGAAATCATCAAGTAACCCAACTTCTTGACTTAGAAATAGAGCTAATAGATAACACAGCGAATCCTGAGAATAATGATGAACCTGTCAATATTGATATTTTTCTTTGGTCCTTGCGGAATTCCTAATTACTCAATATATTTTAACCTGCCTACAGCGATAATCGCTCTTTATATGCACCTGTCTAGAACTATAATATTACCTATTTACAAAGCTAGTTCAGTGCATTCTCGATCCCTCCCCCCCATCTCCTTAGAAAACGACACTCCATGGTTTGCAATGTGTGATAAAAAGGAAGGGAGTCTAGGAACCCAGGTCCTGCTAGAAACCGGAACCAGATGTATCAAGGAGATGGGGGGGGGGGAGACTGGTAACTGGAAGGTGTACAGATGTTTGTTGCTTCTGTCTGTTTCTAGGCACTGTCAAACCTATTCTTTCGTAGTTAGAACTTCGGGCCGAACATTTGTTACTTGAAATGACTGACTAGTTGTTACTTTTTATGTGTTAAAGCCTTTAATATACGGTAGTGCGGCTTAGAACGTTGGCATTTGAAAACGTTAATTTAAACATTGGCATTATTAATAAAATTATGCTTACATCTTCCTTTCATGCATACGTTCATTGTTAGTAAAATGTTAACTAAAAATTTTACTTTGAAGTTCTTAACAGAATAATTTAGTATTCATAATTAATATAAATATCACATCATAATATAAATATTATATCATAATATAAATATCATACCATACTATAAATATAATAATTCATATAAATATTTTAATATTCATAAAATACAATTTTATAACAGCGTTTATTTTTTAAATGAATCAATTACCGGAATAAAATTTATTACGCACACACGTGCAAGTTATTGTTACACGCAAAATTACATAAACATTGGATATGCACTCGCTCAAAGTGTTTACAACGATAAACCTGTCTGCAACAATATTTTTTCTAGGCTCCTACAATATCGTTATAAACAGGTTTCACTATAAGTGGCGGAATAAACAGGAGGATTCAGCGCCAATGCGACAAATCTGTAGGAGAGTAGGGGATTCAAAGACTTCGAAATAAAACAGCGGGCAGTGGCGTAGAGAGGGTGAGTGGTACCCGGGTAATAATGTGTCCCCTCTCTTCACGATCAGTGGCTTTGCTTGTGTAAGCGGTACCCGGGGTATAATATTTTTTCATCCCCTCATCGCATTTGATATTAAAAAGCGACAAAAAGTAACCTTTTATTACCATAGCCAGTGGCGTTTAGAAATGAAGCAAACGGGCTTAAACGAGCCATAGAAAGTTCAGATCAATCTCAAAATAGTTTAAATGAACGAAGTGAAAATCGTGTTAATGCACAGACGGAAGTGAACATAATAGAACTTACGATTTTGAACACTTTATATTGATTACTTTTCTGCTACACACACGCCACTTGGCGCCTTTCTTGTCATGGCGAATTTTCTTGCAGTGCTAAATATCCAGCTGGGCACAACTTCTTTCTTGAGGTTAGTTGACGCGCGCTGTATTTTGGGGGAGCTGAAGCGTCAGGAGCCAGAATGCTCAAATTTGGTCAAAGCTGAATGGTGTGCTTGCAATGGAATGCAGATGTCCTACTCGGGATCAAATAGTTTACTTTATTTTTATCGATTAATTATCATACATCTGTGAAATAATGTTATATCTTATTCCCTATAGGTTTTTATTGTTTCGTTGTTTTGATGGTCAATATAGCAGTGCACTGTGTCATGTACACATATTACGGCCTCTCAAGCTTAGGACCTCACATGGCTAAGTATTTGTGGTGGAAAAAACACCTGACTGCTTTGCAAATAGTAAGTTATCTTAGGAAATTCATAACATAATTTAATTACTACTATAAACTCCTCTACTTTCCTTCGTATCGGATTCATTTCAGATGTAGGGTTTTATTAGAAGTTATAATTCTTTTGAATTCTTTATAGCGTATACATATAAAACCTGCCATTGGTAATCGAATAAAATTATTTAACATTTATGCAAATACAGACTTTAAGTATTAGTGTGCTTCATTACGGCGCATACTTCATTAACTTCCAGCTTTTAGATGATTAACGCCACAACAATTTACAATAAATTCATACCCATTTCTGAAATTGAAAGTCGTCTACTACACCGATTTGATGGGTATTTAAGAAAACGTATATTTTGATTTAATAATAATTTTTCTTTATTATTATTTTAGCCCGGACATAAAATTCCAAACTCTAAATTAAAGATGCAACAAGAAGACAGAAAGCAATTACATAGTCATAATTAAAAGAATTTATATAAAAAAGTTGTATTAAAATAGTTGATAAAAAAAATTATTGTTCTTATACAAGAAGGTTTTTTTTCCTTTCTTTTTTTACTTTTCTTTTCTTTTAATTTTTTATCAAGTTTTAATTTTCACATTAAAAAAGCAAGACATTTAAATAGTGTAGTAGGTTATTGAAAGACTCAGAAAGAAAATAAAACTCTTAACTAAGGCTTACCTCTTTTGCCCTAAAACCACCGTCAGCTGACACTCTGTTCTCCGCAACGCCTACTTCGGGCTCTTCGATCAAGATAGCATTTGACTTCAACACTGTTTCTAAAATTTCTTGGTCCGTGATTTCTTCCGAATCGTCAGTGGCAACCAATTTATCCTCCTCGCACGCCTCGCATCCAGGAATTCTTTTTACCATGTCTGCAGAGGTATTTCTGATAACCCGGGTTTCGATTAACCAAGTTCGTTTAACCAGGGTTTTATTGCATTTTAATATTTTCAAAATTTAATTAAATTTTCAATTACATACGAGTGGCGCCACCTGATTTCAAATTTGTGACAAATGGATATTATCGAGATTCTATAATACTCGTAATCAGTGAATTACAAATTAAAGACTTAAAAATAGCAAATAATGAAACTTTAAAAAATATATGCGTTTTAGTTATACTATTAAAGGTGGGTTTTTAAAAACGTTTTTTTTTAAATTTTATTTTCATCTTTCTCCTCTTAACTACTTGCATTCTTTTTAATAAAGCAAATAAATTTTGAATGCTTCTGGTTTATGATCTTATTTTTTTATCTTTTTAGGGCCAATTTGTCTTTGATATGGCTTATATTTTCATTGAATTTCTAACTGGATGTGAAAAAGCTGGTGCTGGTGAAATATTTGTCCTTGTTTTTATTTCCTTCCTGTTAATTTTATTCTTGAGCTTATATAAAAAGAGATACTGATCCTAAAAGTAGCTCTTTTCCCAACTCAGTGATTTAAGTACGAATTGATTTAAGTATCAACCCAGTGAATTGAATACGAATCCTGGATATGCATACAAATTCAAGAAATGGAATAAAGTTCCTTGTTACTTTTTAAAATAAGATGGAACTTTCTTCATCTCCTTACAAGAAAAGAAATGCATATTTTTCATTTCTGTATGATTTGATGTTTCATTCACTGATATCACTTATATGTAATCCCTTATTATATAGTTAAACACAGTTCATTGTAAAATTTTTAAAACAGTCACAAATTTCTTCATTATTTATTATGGTTAAAATAAATAATTTAAACCTAAATGTTTCAAAAATTTTATTCCTGAAAGTTATTATCTATTATTCCACAAAAGTAATGGGTATGTTTCAATTATTTCTGAGACGTATGGTGTTATTTAGAAAGTATCATTTCTACGAAACTTAAAATTATTTGAAAAATTAATTATACTAATGTTAAATTGAATTATGAAGAAATAAAATATATTACCTTTACTTCATTAAAATTGGCATAAATGAAACATGTTTATACTGTGCGAACAAAGATGGGAATTTATTCTTATTTTATTTTTAATGATTAATAGCAAATGTTTCCCAGTTATGGACATGTAATTTTACATGATTTTCCACTTCTATTCAATTCTTTCTTAAGAAAAACTGAATCTAAGCAACAGATCTTCGGCAAGTGAATATGAATGGAATTTAACTAAATCTACGCAATGTCTATTCTAATCCGAAACTTTTATGTCAATCGGATGCATCAATCCTATAATAAACTCACACAAAGGGATGTTCTGCTTTTCTGTGACGAAAAAGATTATCTAGAAGGCTGAGAGTTAATGCGTTAGTTAAGGAGATTCATTCTGGCTGCACTGTTCTGTTTAACAGACAGTTTACAAATTTAGAAGAAAATCTTAAATAAATAACGCTTTATTCTGTCTTAGATAGAATTTACAAAGGATAAGTTATTATTTAAAATCTACAAATATGTTTAAAAAGTTCAGGCAAATATTATGTTGCTCTCAAATATACAAAATTCGTACATATTAGAACTCTGATTTGCTATAAAAGTGTACATGATGGGATTTTAAAATTATTTTCCAATTAAATAGAACCTGGAAAAACCAGCAAAACATCTATTTTTTAAACAAATTTTTCATCGCAGACCTGTTTATCTAGAGGATTCAGATGTAAGGTGAAACAAGAAAACCATGAGATTCGTTTCTGAGAAAGCATATCTCAAAGTTGATTACCTACAGTTAATTAACAACTGACTTCCAATTGTTCTTGCAGCTTACTTGAAGAGAGTGTTCCAAGTCATTTGGAGTAGTGTTCCTCAAACATCTATAGCTCAACTATCGATAGGTGTTCCATAGTCGATAGTTTAGAAATTATGCATACTATATCGATACTTCCAGTTGATTGTTTCAGTTGATAGTTTTAAAACTATCGATAGTTCCAGTCGATAATTTTAAAACTGTCGTCGGTTCTAGTTGATAGTTTTAAAAGTATCGACTGAAAATGCGCCTATCGATAGTATTGCCCGGGAGAAAACTATCGATAGCATCGATAGTTTTGAGAAAGTCGATACTATCGATTGTTTCAGTCGATAGTTCCGAAAACACGATACTATCTACTTGGCTTCGATAGTATCGACAGTCTGTCGATGTTTGAGGAACACTAATTTGGAGAGCGTCTTACCAATCCGAGCCAATTTTCAGCCCATCAATTTGTGTGGGTCATTTCTGGGTCGGACCGCGCTAACCGCAAAGTCCTCACCTAAGCGCAACCCGATCCAATAGGCTACTGCGCTTTCTCCATCCCCGCTTTCAAAACGGGCCATGCTCCCAGATTCCCCCAAAATGGCTCACAGGGCCCTCTTAAAAAATCTGAGTCCGCTGGTCTAGAATAATTTGGCGCCTCATCAGAGCCGTAACTATGAATTTTAGAGCCTGTGGCCCAATGAAATTACCCACCTAATAGAATAAGTGATGAGCAAATAAATAAATAAAATAAATAAAAAGTTACCCTTTATCTTATGAATGTTTCACGATTTTGCAAATCAACATCTTTACAAAACAGTTTTTTACAGTTTTTTAAGCTTCCGTATTATAGGTAACATCTCTCACACCCATAATTTAGGATTTTTTTCACGATTGACTCAGTATGAATATTTTTTAAATGATTATATATATATATATATAACTTGTTATATATGAACATACAAAAAAAGTAAACAAGACATATCAAGATGCAAATTATAAACTAAAAATTCATTAATTAAGCAAAACAACCAAATCCAAAACAAAATGTAAAGAATTGAAAATACTATAGATACCAAGAACAGAAGGTAAGTTTAGACATTTAGATGTTAACATGTAAATTAACTCTGTTACTATTAAAAATATTGAGAAAGACAATCCAAGTATAAGGAGTTTTCAATAATTAAATTAGTTGCTTGGCTGTGGACAAGCTTTAGCCAGGTTGAATCAATTTTGTTGTGCAAACTATCCCTGTTAATAAAGTTTTTGAAAAACAGACAGGGTAATTTTCCCTAAACTGAAAGAATTTTGAAGGAAAAACATACATTAACCCTAACAATAAAATATCACTAAATGGAAAGTACTAAAATTAAATATATGTAATACAACAATATATTGCACTATTATATTGCACTGAAAACAATAAATAGATCATTCAATAAAATATCCATACTTATTCATTAAGAATTATGGAATCAGTGTCTCTACCCATCCTCACCAGTATTCCACATTTTGAATATAAACCGCCACTTAGCTTGACTTCACAGATTGCCAAAACTAGATTTCTAACTATGATTCAACATAAATTGACAAAATAATATAATTAATTTTGATGCTAAAGAATTAGTATGATAGCTATATTAAAAATCTAAAACCTGTTAAAATATGGAATACAATTAATTATATATATTTTATAAAATAAAATATTTGAATATTAGTAATCCAATCTAGTTTTAAGGAATATTTCAATTTATAAATCCCGGCGCCATCTATGTAGTAAATCTGAAAATAAAAAATCAATAATCTGTTTGAATAAAATTACACATTACAAGTATTATAAGAAAAAGCACAAACCTACAAGCAAAGAATTATAAATATTCCATTAAATACAAATATGAATGTTTTATTCTAAGTAACCTAAATATTTCTTATCTATATAGACTCTTAAAAAACTTTTTGGCATTCCATATACCAATGAAAAACTGTAAAAAAAATTTTATGTTCTTAATTCTATTATCATTGTCTGTTACCAAATTATTATTTCTAATTCTATATTTTTTCACTAAATTCTTGAAGACAGAAATATTAAGATTACTATCCCAAAAAGAAAATTTATTAATTTGAAAATTAAATGCAGTTCTTTTATCAAAGATATTGGTTACTATTTTATTATCTATAATTTTTATATCTAGATCTAGAAATTCAGCAGCTAAGTCATTGTCATTAGTTTTTATTAGTTTTAAATAGTCAGGATAGAAGATAATTTGTGGCTTAAGGTCTATTTCTTTATAAAAATAATATCAAATCATCTATATAACGAAGTAATATACTATGGCTATTATTAATTAAATCTTTCTCATTGTAGTGTAGGTATATATTTGCTAAACTATTGCTAGCTGGATCTCCTTGAAGTAATCCTTTAATTTAATGATAAACCCTATTATCAAAAAAGATAAAATTTTCTTTTAGTAGAAGATTAATAAGTTTTCTAAATTTATATATATATATATATAAATATTACGAAATCGATGACTATCTAGTTACATCCCCTATTACTTTTAACATATTAAAATTTTTTAAGCATATATTTTACTTCACAATTAAAATAAAATTAGTATTATAAATTTTTAGTCGCCTTTGGAGATCAGCGGCGCCCCTGGGCTACAGCCCAATTAGCCCATTGGATAAGAATGCCCTGCTGACTCCCACCCATTCTCCTCCTCCCCACGGATGGTTTTCGCTTTTGTGAGAGAGACATGATCCCTTCCTGAAGATCGTATTTTATTTTTATGCCAAAAACGCAGAATAGAAAACTAACCACATTGGACTTCCAAACTTGCACCGTCTACACCAATTGTCACCAGATTTTTGCATTGATTAAGGGTTTCGGAGTGATGTGTGCCAAATGGTGTGTAATGGTGCGATCGTGAATGTCTCGCTTTAGATAAAGCTCACAAAAAATGTTGTTCTGCGTTTTTGATGGAGAAGAACATTAATATTTAGAGGCTTGGAGTTAAAGTGAACCACGAACATGAGATTTGTTTCTAAGAAAAGGATTTAAAAATTTATTAGCTGCAGTTTATTAACAACTGACTTCAAATGGTACTTACAGCTTCAGTAACGCCAAACAATGTTTCCCTGAAATGGTAAGCTTATGTCAGGAAAGAGACTTTAATGGAAGCCAAGCCAATTAAACCCGACCTTGGCGACAAAATGAAGCTTCTAGAAAATCCTTTGTAGTCCTATCTCTACTAGGTACGGAAATGTGGAAAACCTTTAAGAGAATTTTTTGGGACGTCACATCCTGCCGGAAAAGGTATAAATACAGAGAGCTCATCGAGCGAATCAGTTGGAGTTTTGCTCGCATTGCAAGCTGGTGAGCTAATATACTCTCAGCTCTATTGAAAGTGATGTGACTGATTTATATTATTGATCTGTTTGTGTTGTTAATTTTTACAAGTGCTATTTAGTTTTGTTACCTGACTTCTTTTGTTTCTGGAAAATTCGTGGAATAAAGAGCTACTTTTATTATCCTGCTTGTTGACTACATTCTCGTACACCCACCGGACGATTTGCAGCTAATTAACACTCCAATAGGCGCAGATGATCTCTCATATCGCTTGAGCGTAATTTGCTATATACCTCAAAATCAGTTCGCAATAGTTTGCCGCCCTTTTCACCATCTTCATAGAACTTCGAGGCGATGCAAGAGGGATCAAGATTGGTCGTGTGGTAATGCCTCAGCTTCCTGACCAGAGGGTTCCGGACTCCAATCCCAGTACTAACGGCAGTCCACCTTAATGTGGGCCTTCACCATAAGGGGCTGTTATGGCTATTATCGGCTGCTCCTTTTTCAGGCCATAAAATTTGGAGGTCATTCACTGATTGGACTGTGCAAACCGCAACTACGGACAACCCGACCTCCTAGGCTACTGTGCCTCTTTCTCCCCCCCTTTCAGAACGGGTTTGTAAAAATTAAATTGAAATTAATTGCACTTATATTTATTTCTCTAAAGTTTGAAAATAAGCTATATCCGAATTCCTTGCTTTTGAAGTTCGTCACAAGAAATTGAAAATACATTAGTGACGTAGGAGCTCGGTTTGGACAATTCGCTAAAACCAATTGTTCTTTATACCGAGGATTGACTGTATTGCCATTTCCAAGAATAATTGCTAATAATTACATGATAATTCGTCAGAAACGGTAGAATCATGCTGTCTAAGTTCAAATATTAACATCTCAAAATAACGTAAACCTCCTTTCACGATTCCGGCATGACATTGATCCGTAAAACGCTTTCACTTTCTACATTGAACGACTCAATTCCCTCTGCCACATCATATTAATGACAGGTCTCTATGTTTACGTTGAATTGCTTTCCATTTATTGCCATGCTTGTTTCCTTCAAAGATTTGTCAACGTTCCTGAAAGATTATTTTATCTCCTGTTGCAGCTGATTAAACAACAGAAATGAACAACTTTTCGGATGTTAAGAATTAAAAAAGAAATAATAAAATCTGACGCTGAAACCAATGTTACGATCCCACCAAATCGTAGCCAGTTTCAGTAAGTTTTGCTTAATAGCAGAGTTTCTAGTCTTTTAGTCCATATCCCTTATAATCCCCTTAGATTATTTTTGTCTAAATTTACCTCTTCTGATAAATTTCGGGATTTTAAATTCAGTTAAGCACTGCTTATATGTTTCTCATTTATACGTCGTTTCATAACAGTTCCAATTCATTCGCATTCATTGAACTTCGTTCATACGAAGCAAAGCTTCCGTTATGCATCTTAAGGTTGGTATCTAGAAGTTGGAACACGCGCGATTTCGGCGCCAATATGGTTGCCTGAGGAATCAAGCGGGTTAGTTCCATTGGCAACCCAACGGCTAGATCGCTTACGCCACAGCAAACGTTTAGCGTTTTTGAGTTGTTTACATACTACGCGGATTATGATAAAACTTTAAAAAATATTTATTAAATATTTAATTAAATAATAAAATATATTTTGATTAGGATAAATTCAAATAGTAAATAAATGATAAATAGAACTTTGATTTATTTAGTGATTATATATTTCTCCGATTACATAATCGAGAGATTTTTTTCTTTGCCTTATAATAAAAATTTTTTGCGTGGAATTTTTGAAGTTGCTTGGTCAAATTTTGGAATTCATCATTTGGAATGCTGTCTTCACCTGCGTGATCGTTTCCTTGATGCGTCGCATCATTCATTTTACTTTTTGATATAGTTAGAGCGTTTCCTCCCAAGTGCAAATATTATAACTGAGTAATTCTTAATTTTTTACTATTAATTGTACTTAAGAACATTTGTCCTCAGTAGCTCCGCTACTGAGGACAAATGTTTTGCTGCTCCATTAGAGTAATTAAAAGAAGCTGATTCCATACATTCACTAAGCTAGCGAAGCTACTAGCTTCCCTGTTCGCTGAAAGCAAAGCCGCTGATAAAGTTAAGCTTAAAAAAATTGTCCGGTGCCCACTTCAGATGCCGCTGGCATCGCGAGCACAATTTCTACTGCTTCATTAGAATAATTAAAAGAAACAGATTCCTTACATTCAATGATCTAGGAAAACTAAAAGTTCTGTTGAAATTCTACATCCGAAACGGGAGATAGTGCAACGACAAACCAGAAAACATAATGGGGTCAAAACAAGATTAAACTTTAAACGATTAACTTTTAACAGTGAGCGATGCACGTTTGTTTACTATTAGCATCTATCTTGCTTTTTCGACTTGGCGTTCTGGCGCCGTTTTAATAAAAGTGTGTTCCAACTTCTAGATTTCAACCCATCTTTTTTCCCCTTTCTAAAATGTGAAAATTTTCTGCTTTCTAGTATGCGGACTATGATTAAGATATCATGACTTCGAAGACAAATTGTCAGGTGCTGATTTAAACATTGATGTAGGGAAAGTGAAAATAATACAAAACTTCCAACCCGATTGGAAGTTCTTAAGGATAAAATCAATTTTATTTCATAGAAAATTTCAATTCTTTAAAAGCTTATAACACATCAAATAATTATTTATTGTAAAATGTATATCATTACTAGTGCGAAATATATTTAAAATCCAATCTCCAATAGAAATTTATTTATGGCATCAGAAAAGGGCGTCGCTAGGGAAAATTTTGAAGTTTGTGCAATTTTAAATATGTAAATTACCAGTTATGAAAATTTTAACTTTAAAATCTCTTAGTATAGATTATTTTCAGTAAGATGGCATCTTTTTATATACGATTAACGACAACAAAATTAATTCTGTGTGACTTCTCTTTATTATCTCTTTATTATTTATAAATGTCTGCCGCAGTAGAAATGTGTCCTCTATTAAGTGCATATAATATTTTCCATGCATGTGGTCGTCTTAACATTTAGATTTCCACACTCAAATGGTAACACCTAATTTTGGATACATATTCAGATTCTCCAGATTAAATTAGCTCGAATACATATGATATTTTGTAATTTTTAGTAAGCGGTTGATGAGTTTTGAATAATGGAAATTTCGAATTCCTAATGTTAAATGACCATGTCCGTTTTTTCTATATATTTCAAAATACTATGAATCTCTAAAAATAAATCTTTTTTTATATAAAAATACTTGATATATAAGGTATATACTTGATATATTAATATCTCCAACTTGACTTTCGACGTGTGCTCTCATCTCCTCTTTTCCAGCTTGAATTAAATTTTGAGCTTCTGCTTGCCCTGATCGCATCTCTTCTTGCCCAGCTTCCATTTTCTGTTCCAATCCGGCTTGTTGAGCCCTCATCTCTGCCGTCATAGCAAACAGCTTTTCAAATTGTTTATCCATAGATTTGGTCAAAGGCAGTCACTGGAAAATAAAAATATTCAACTTTTGACCCCAAATGTGTCAAACTCGTCTTGTGGGTGTACGTGAAGGTCATATTGCCTCACAAGGAGAGGCTACCCTTTATTTCTAAAAATCAAACCAACGAAATGTCAAAGGGTAAACTAGCCGAAAGCACAAAGAGAATTCCTAGCTACTCAATACCAGAAACAGGAAAATATATCCCACTCAATGGAAACACAAATGTTGATACCCCGGCCGGTCGAAATCAAATCGCTTCAGAAAAGATAATTTATCGCACTGACTGGAAGTCGTGAGTTAGGATATTGTGACAAAGTCGACTTGTGGGTGTACGTGAATGCAGTGCAATAAGCAGGATTTAAAAAATAAAGCTCTTTATTTTTCAAATATTCTAAGCAAAGAAACGAAACACAAGTATTAAAACAGTCCATCTAAAAACTCACAACAGAGATTACCAATAAATCTCAAAACACAGCTCTCTCAAAATAGCAGTAAATGTCTTTTCAGCTAACCAGCGTTCACTGCTGATCAAAATCCAACCAACTCCTCTTGACTTGAGAGCTTGCTTTTATAGTTTTGCAATAGGAAGTGACGTCATTACGAAGGAAGTGACGCAATCTCCAGAAAGTTCATGAAACCGGTAGAAATACGTCGACAGTTCAAGGTCTTTCTAGAAAAATACTTTTGTCGCCAAAGTAGTCAACTTTGTCAAGTTTGTGGCCAAGATTAGCATCTCAGGGAAATAACTTTATAGCTTTGTAGCAATATGAAAAATAATTTTTAGGCTTCTTAGAAGGAGTTAAAGTTATGTACGATACTCTGAAAAGTATACCTCATTTAAATAAGACAGTAGCAGAACTCCCGAAGTTAGAAAAAATTGAAGATATGGTCAATCATTTAATAAAAGCTTTCGGCACAGTATCAAATTCAGTCAGTAATGTTCAATAGTGCAAACCCTAAAAATAAAATCAAAACCCTTCATAGCCTGAATATAATCTTTTAGAATGCTAACGACGTAAGAAAATGCAGTGAGGATATCCGCAATTTTTTAGAAGAACACTCCCCCGATTTTTCTGATTCGGGAGACTAAGCTGAGACCGGAAATTAATTTCTTTATACCCAACATTGGCGTCTACAGAACAAACAGATCACAACAAATTAACTCTCAAACCCAGGGCGGAGGAACCCGCATTTTAATTAAAAAATCCTTACCCCACCACCATATTCCGCCCCCGAGATTGCATTTTTTGGAAAAACATCTATCTCACTAAATCTTGCAAAGTCCCATTTACTGTAACTTCGATATATATTCTCCCGGATTCAGATCCAACTTATTGTACATTAAACCTGGAAACTTTAATTCAACTTGGTCCAAACCCTAAAATTTGTGGCGATTTCAACACCCAACACCAAAATTAATTGAGGGTCACCAATAAACACAATTAGAAGAAAAGAATTAGTTACATATTCTCAAGTACTGGGAATGGAAATTCTTGCCCCACCACCCCCAACAAGATTCAGTTTCAACTCAGCAACCATTTTAGATCTTCTAGTAATAAAAGACTTCATTCTCCCCTTCTCGATCCAGAACTTTATCCCCTTTATTCCCTTCCAGAACTTTATTCCGACCATAACCCAGTCAAATTAACATTTCAAAAAAAATGTACGTCACCGCATAATAATGTGACTACACATACGAACTAGACCAAATTAAAAAATTACCTGAAAAATAAATTGATTATAGGACCCATAAAATAAATAGTAATGCGGATATTGATGTTACAGTGGAAAAATTTAACAAAAATCTACAAAACGCTCACAGATTCGCGACTAAGACGGTCAAGAACTCAACTGCAACATATATCCAAGCGAATATTAAACATTTGATTAAAACTCGCAACAAAACGAAAAAAAGTCTGGAAAACACTAAGGAGCCCGTTAATTAAAACGGAACTAAAGAGAATTGAGAAATTATTCAAAAAGTTAGATAAGAATAGTAGACAAAAAGTTCAGACGGCAAAACTTGAAGCGTTGAACATAGAAGACAGTAGGCTTTGGAGAAAAGCAAAGATAATGCGTAAGAAAGTGCAGAAAATCCCTGAATTACTGAGAAAATATATTTGCATATTCGGACTCTTATCAAGGTCGAAACTATTGCCCTAAGTCTATAGAATTCTCATTAAACAAACTATCTCACAGAGAGACGGAAAAGGGGGTCAAAAAATCTGCAAAAAATTTCCCCTCCCCCACTCACCGATAACCAAATTGATAATCTGAAATGCATTCGGCCTTCTGAGGTAATTAAAGTCATTAAAATTTTAATATTAAAAAAGCATGCGATTTTGCCTGTATCACCAACAAAATGCTTAAAAATCTACCACGCAAAATGATTTACGAATTAAAAATCATAGCCAATATTTTTAAATTTAACTATTTTCCAAAAGCCTGGAAGACTGCGATAGTTGTGCCAATACTTAAACACGAAAAAGACCCCACTCAGCTAGAAAATTATCGGCAAATTTCGCTTCTCTGCGCACTCAGTAAACTAACTGAAAACTTCATCCATGACAAATTAAACGAGCATCCTGTAGAAAACAAAATCTTTTGCCCGGAGCAATTTGGTTTTGAAATGCTTAACTACAACGCACCAACTTCTAAGAAAAGTAGAGTATATTACGAGTGGCTTCGATAAAGGATAATGCACTTAGCAGTCTTTATAGACGTACAGAAAGCCGCCTTTGATAGAGTCTGGATCCAAGGACTAATCCATAAACTTATAAAATACAAAACTCCACCCCATTTACTGCAGCTTCTAAAATCATACCTCGAAGAGAGAAAATTCACAGTAAAGATTGGTAACAACATTTACGAAGCCAAAATAAAGAGAGCAGGCATTCAACAAGGAGGGAAAATTTCCCCGGTCCCCTACTCTCTTTATGTTAACGGCATTCCAAAAATGCATGAAACATTATTAGGCATGTATGCAGACGATACAGCCATTCTTGCTAAAAATAAAAATCATAAATATACGGTAGCCGCATTAAACCAACATCTAGCGAAACTGGATGACCAGTTCCTCAAATGAAAAATTGCTCTCAACGTTAATAAAGCAGAAGCAGTGTATTTCTCCAATGGTATAAGAAAACACAAACCAATAGTTAAAATTAAAAACCAAACAATCTCCTGGTCTCAGCAAGCCAAACATCTAGGCTTCATACTAGACGAAAAATTAACCTGGAAAAATCATATTACAGCAATAAAAACTAAATTTCATGGAGCATCAAGAAAACTTTTCCCTCTAATAGCACGTGATTCGGAAATGAATAGGAAATACAAATTGCTTGTCTATAGTGCGATCTTACATCCGATAATTACTTATGGATGTCCCATCTGGGGGGCAGCAGCCAAATCAAATTTCAGAATGCTTGAAATTCTAAAAAATAATATAATTCGTCTAATTTGTAATGCTGGATGGTATATGCGAAATGCAATTAAGCTAATCTCTTTAAAGGAATTTATCAAAAAAGTCTGAACAAAATTCTATCATAATCTTGATAAAACTGATAATGAAGCCATTCAGCAACTTGAAAATTATTCCCCCGATCCGAAAGGTAAAAGACCCCGGAAGATTCTATTATAATTGTATTTGACAAAAATTTGGAATAGCTATCCTTGCTACTTGTTTCAGACTCTTGACCACCGTCCCAATCTACCCAGAAACTTTAAAATCCTCAAGAGCAGTTCAAAATATTTCACTTCCCTATCAAAGTAATTAACTGCATAATATAACTTCTAAAGATCTGAGTTCTCTGCACAGCAGCAGCTGCTGCTCTTCACAGGCACGAGTTCTTGCAGTGCTCCAGCAACAACCCCACAAGATCCAGATAGACTTCCACCCACACACCTCTTTCCTCCAACAACAGCAACAAATCATCTAATTCCCAGAACTGAAATATCCAGTATCACCAACGTACCATTACCGGAGAATAGGCCCCCGTCATTAAATTGGATAACATAATTTCCTTTGACAGACTTTGCATCACTATAACATGTTATAACTAGATGTCACATTGGCTTCCAACTTTCTTGAACCAAAAGTTTATTACGGAAAGAAGATTAATAATTGTGGTGGCCCCACCATTTGAAAACTAATACATTAGGGCTTAAGTTTAAATGAAAACTAGACCTGATAATCAAAATGCATAAACTAGTGTGAGGAAAATTAAATTTAAGAGTAAATGTAATATAAGTGAAGAAAAATATTAGCCAATGCACTAGAAAAACAACAACCCATAGGAATCCCCAAAACCTGCCTATAATAATCAATACCATTAAAGAGGTAATTTTCACAAGCGTTTACTCTACAAATTTCTAACCATTTATTTTTATCTATTAAATCATTATTAAGGTATAAATCATATACTTTTGAGCAGACCTCAATTAATTTATTATGTGGGAGGCTAGTAAAAAGATTTTCAAAATCAAATGTATTAATATTAAAAATATTATTTTCTTTAAGAAAATTTAAAATTTTAGCATTACTATCAATAATGAAGTTCTCTTCCTCTTTGATTTTATTAAGAATAATTTTTACAATTCTAAAGAAAAATTTACTGAAATGATAATTATAGCTGCCAATACTACAAGTACAAATATGAATTTTAATGGATTTTTACGAAATTTAATAGTAGGGAAAAGGTAAGGATATTTTAAATTACTGGTTTTTATTTAAATTTTTTTAGCAAGTGCTATTATTCTCTTATCCATTTCTTTTCGCCAAATTTAATTAGTTCATATGTTTTATTTGAATTATATTCCTTAAGGATAATATCCTTAAAGTGTAATTTACACATTATGTAAAAATTATTACTTGCTTTGTCAACTGTGGTAATAATAAATTTACTTTCTATATAATCAATTTCTTTTTTTAAGATGCCCGTTGAAGAAAATACCTCTATTAATAATTTTGTTTTTATTTTTATGAACCCTATTTTTTGTTTCCGTTAAGATTCGCTGGTTCCATTCTCCAAATCCTTCAATAGGCCAATAATATTTCCTGGCAATATTTGCAATGAAAATATCCAGGTCTCGATTAATGGAATTGACCATCCTTATTTGACTAACTTTATTTCTTAACCTAAATTTAGTTCCTTTTAACATAATATCTCTAAGAGATTTAGATTTAACAATATTCAAATTACCCGTGATAATATGTCCCCTGTCTTTATCAATAAATTCCTTAAGATTTGCTTCATTACAAGAACAGTGTTTACTGCTTATCTCATTTAAATTTTTACAAAAATAATTATAGTTACAAATTTGCTTTTTAAGAGTCCTTGAAAATTTAAATGCAGTTGAAATTATAGAAATATCTTTAACAGGAAAGAATTTATTATTATCATGAATGATTTCCGGCAACTTTAATTCTTCAAAGAAGGCATCAAGAAAAATAACTACACAATATTCTTTTTTCTCAATTTTGTTAACTTTAAAGAGAAGTCTATTGTTCGTTATTCCAAGTTTAAATTTTACCAGATGTAAGAAAATTAACTCTCCTTTGACTAATTCATCTTGCTCGTTTTCCGACGCTGACAAAAAATCCATCGTCTATAAGTTTTCCTCTGCTACACAATTATGTTTCCTTTTTTCATTTTTCTTATAATGGCTTTCCTTGCCATTAAGACGAAAGTTTTCTTTATGATGATTAAGATTGTTTCCGCCGATTTTCACCATTTTAATTTTTCAATAACTGTTAATTATATGTTTCGTCAATTTGTTCGACATTTTCGGTCTTTTTCCCTATGTTTTTCTTAAATTTATCAGATCGATACATTTATTTTCTTCGGGCATCTCTGTCTCTAATCATATTCCGAAATTTTCCAAAAATAATGCTAAAAAAATAAGATCATTTTTTAGTAATATGATTGCAAAAAACGACGATGAAGTATATTATTCAGTAATTTTCAGAAATATATCATATTGAACATTTGTCTTCTGCACCAAACGTACGATGTACACTGAAGAGCCAGAAAAACTGGTACAGGCGTGCGAATGCAAATAGCGGAGATATGCAACCCATCAGCGTAACCCGATACGGTTGGCAACGCCAAGACAACAGATGTCTAACAAATGTATTAGATCAGTTCCCTCTGCTGCAATGGCATGTTTTCTAGATTGAAGTGACTTTGAAAGTGGCGTTAAAGTCGGAGCACGAGAGGTGGGACATAGCATCTCCGAAGTAGCGATGAAATTTGGATTTTCGCGTACGACCATTTCACAAGTGTACCGTGAATATCGGGTATCCGGTAAAACATCAAATTTCCGCCATCAGTGCGGCCGGAAAAAAGACCTTGAAAAAACTAGACCATTGACGTCAGACGCGAACCCTTAAACGAGACAGACGTACAATACTCCCTCAAATTGCCGCGGATTTCAATGATGGGACATCTACAAGCGTCAGCGTGTGAACTGTTCAACGAACCGTCATTAATATGGGCTCTCGGAGCAGAAGGCCCACTCTTTACCGTTGTTGACTGAGCTGCACAAAGCGTTACTCCTTTCCTGGGTCCGACAACACTACCATTGGACTGTTGACGGCTGGAAACACGTTTCCTGGTCTGACGAGTCTCGTTTCCAATTGTATCGGACGGATGCACGTGTACGAGTATGGAGACAACATCATTAATCCATAGACCCTGTTTGTCAACAGGGGAATGTTCAATCTGGTGGAGCCTCTACGATGGTATGGGACATGTGCAGTTGGCGTGATATGGGACCCCTGATACGTCTAGAGACGACTCTAGCAGGTACGTAAGCATCCTGTCCGATCACCTACATTTGGACGGATTGCGACAATTCCAGCAGGACAAGGCGACACCCCACGCGTCAAGAGTTGCTACCAAGTGGCTCCAGGAACACTCTTCTGACTTTAGACACTTCCATTGGCCACCTAAATCTCCAGAGATGAACATTATTGAAGAGATCCGGGATGCCTTGCTACATGATGTTGAGAAGAGATCTCCACCACCTCGCACTCCTATGGATTTGTTGACTGCCCTGCAGGATTCATGGTGTGAAAAACCTCCAGGATGCCTTCAGACATTAGTCGAGACCATGACACTTCGTGTTGCAGCACTTCTGCGTGTTCGTGGGGGCCCTACACGAAATTAGATAGGTGTACCAGATTTTCTGGTTCTTCAGTATACTATCATCCGTTACAATGCAAGCAGAAATCAAACACATTTTACTTTTCTTACTCTGTTTTCTCTATGTAGTGAGATTCAAAGCTCTTAACCTTGCCTCTGATTGGTCGACGTGAAATGTGCTCATATCGCGCGATTATATTCAAATATATGTTTATTCGGATTAAAATAAAAAAATAGAAGGCATTTTTTTATTTGCAAAATCAGTCAGCTGCGCGGGGCCTTTAGAAAACGCGGAGCCTAGCGCGGTCGCACCGCCCTCGGGTTATTTGACCGGGAGCAAAATTTATTGCCTTATAAGGTTATCGGATTGCACATGTACCTTTCACATATCGTATCAATTTGATCAATGTGTACAAATCTCTTAATCAAACGGAAAAAATTCCACACACATACGATTAAAAATGAAGAAATTATATACATTACTTTTTGCCCATAGACAGTATATAAAAACTCTAAACATTGAAGTAAATATTTTGCTAACACAGATAAAATCATACAAAAGCCTTAGTGACAAATATATTTAATAACATTCCTAATATAATTCATCAGATATTTTCATACATATCTTTAAATATATAAATCAAAATTTACAACTAATAAAGTTTAATAATGTTCTATCTGGCACCATAACAAAATTAAAATTCATTGCATGAAACTAGGGGATACGCTAAAGCAGGGGGAAAAATGCTGATTCAAACATGAAAATTTATCATCAAATCAATCAATTCAAATTATAACATTATTAATTTTTAATGACATGTAAAATTGCACTTCCTTATTATTTTAGTAGATATTATTTATGCGCATAAAAACGATACATCATCACTGAAATATTTTGAAGGCTTTAGTATATCCGCAAATGTTATGAATTAATCTTTCTGACTTTTATTGAAGCAAAAGTGTCTATAATTATAATACTTTAGTACTAAAATGCTTCTGTATATACTAAACATGGGGATTACAAACAAAAATAATGACTTCCGTACATATTTAAATAATTATTTTTTGTTGAGTATCGGTATTTGAATGATTTAATAGTCAAGCCATATTTTAATGCATTTGTTAACAGTAAAATTAATGCTGATAACAGCGTAACTCAGCGAGGAAAGAAAACGCTTCACATACGACAGGAACTGAATTTCTCTTTTTTGTGTATTTGTTCTCTTTAATTATTAAAGAAATCGCTTTCGTTTATCTTGATAACAACGTCAATATGGACTGATAATTTTTACCAGCATTTGCAAAACTTTATGCGGTCTTTTCTCTCTCTCTCAGTATTTGTTCGCGTTTGGCGTAACAATTGCATCTAGGCTTTACCTACATCTTTAATCAGGCTTTTCCTACTCTTTCATCCTACAAATTATGAAATATTCAGTACTGAAAACAATGTAAAGATAGCGAACTTACATCTTTTAAAGTTATTGGAGCGCTCTTACACTATGCAAAAAAAATGGAAGTATATTTTCCGTTCTTCACTCTTTGTTGAATGTTGATTGAAAATAGGAATGACACTTTTGCTCACCATCTCTCACCAACCTTCCGAAGAAACTGATATTCAGTTAGTATGAATCAGGCATACCGTGAGAAACCTTCAAAAACCTTGCGGTGATAACTGATTCCTAACTAGGTTCCCTTATCTCCCACCCCACAGAGACACAAATTTTTGTCTCGGTGGGGTGGGAGTTCTAAACGAGCTTCTATTTTCATGATGAGGGTTTAGCCAACAAATCTCTGAAATATAATATTATTTGTTATTTTGACGCAGCTTGAGGTTTCCTGATGGTAAAAATGATTGTATCCTTAAGATTTTTCCACACTTCGTTGAAATCATTTCAGTTTTTAAGAATCTTAGAATAAGAGCTACAAAAAACCTACTTTTCTTTTAAATACAACCAATTTATTCCTTAATTTTGCGACCCCTCGTAATTGCGCCTAGGGCAAGTGCCCTACCTGCCCCACCCCGTTACGCCACTGGGTTTGAAAAAGGAGAGGGGCCAACAAAGAAAGAGCAGTTTATTGCCGGGAAAGTTTTTATTCGGCTTTGTTTCAACATCATCTTACAGCAGAAAGAAAAATAAATCAAGACATACTCAAGTCAATTACGCAAACAACAATGTTATAAAATGTCCAATATAATAATACAAACCACTGTTTTTTAAAGAAAGTAAACTAAAACATAATAAATAAATTGAAAAGTTTAAAATGTAGCTCTTTTAGTTGCAAGAAATAAGTTAAAATAAATATAGAAAAGCACATCTTTAAGGAAAAACGTTTTTATCAGTGTATCAAAAAGAAAAATTATTTATAAAAATCGCAAAAGCGTTAGACACAGAAAGAACTGCAATAAGTAGAATGGAATTGTAATCATTTTTATAATCTATTTAAATTTTTTTAATCAGAAATTTTTCGTTTCTTATGATTTTCATTGTGGTTTTATATAATTCTATTTTTTCCTGCACCTCATACTTTTACGATTTTTTTCTGATTTCCAGATTTTGGATAAAAAGTTATTTCTTTTTAATTCACTAATAAAAACCTTTTTTAAACAATTTTTACAAACTACAAATTTTTAATATATTAACCAAATAATGACCACCAACGGTGGTGCTACGTTCCTTTTATCTACTTTATGGCATAAGTTGGGTTTTTATAAACCTTCAAGGACGACTGTCACGCGGGCGTGCCAGCTGCTTGTTACATTTACCTCGGACTGTCACAATACCGGCTCCTGTGGCATTTAGCTACCGAATGTCAAGTCGGCGTGACACCAGCTTTAGTGTTATTAGGCTTAACTAGAAAAAGTGAGCCGGCTATGAGCAACCACACGCGATGACGAACGATGGACAGATCAAATCGCACGTTTTCCGTGTGGCCGTCCTTAAAGGGATAAATTACCGAAGCCTTATTTTAGAATCGAGCTTCGTCACCCTCACGTTGCAAGTCGAGCACAAACCACTTTACCGAATCGAGTGGCTTTCTTGAAGTTTATATTGATACAGTCTTCTATTAATATTCTTTATTTCTATAAGAATAAATATTCTAATTCGTCTATAATATATATTTATTATTCTATTTGTACTACTCGAACTAGAATATCGAATACTCTAGATTGCATATTTGATAGTATTATAATAATATCTGTTTATAATATTTTTAATTGGTTACCTTAATTGATTTTTTAATCAAAAATGTAGATGTCTAAACAAAACCACAAAAACGTGAGATTCTTGTCTAAACTAAGTCACTCCAATCACTAAGTAAATAGGAATTTTAATCTTATTTATAATATGCCTTATCTTTTAATGAATTTCTTTCTTATGATATTGATTGTGTATTAGTTTCTTTATAATATTGCTTGATTTATGATAAAACAAATTCTTCCCTACTATTTACAACGCTAATAAAAGCAAATTGAAATTTTTTAAATAATTTTCTACTTCTTAGTCTCTTTTGTATATTTTATGATTCAAGATAATGTTAACTAAAACTCAATATTTCTCAATTGATTACAAGATAGCACCCACCTGTGTAAATTATATATTTATTTAAATTATTATAATAACTGATGATTAAGAATTCTGAGATTATCCCGTTAAGCGAACAATTTAATCTAAAGCGTAGATTTCAATAAATTTCCATTACATTATGTTGAAAACGCCAAGATTAAGATAATTGTGAAATAAAATTAAATTACGACAATATATATTTTTAATTTTTAGAAAAAAGATATCGGTAGAAAATCATTTCAAAAACTTTTTATGGCTACATATTAAAATATTTTTAAAATATAGTAAAATATCAAAAAATAAAGATTACTTTCGAATTCCTTGCATTACCTTGAAAATATGTATCATCGCTTAGGAAACAACGCCACCTATCTCAATTATTTGAAATTTCAACGAGGAAGAGAAAACTGTATTTTTCGCAACCAGTAACGAATATTTCTGAAATTTTTTTCATATCTGGTGAGAACATGCGGTCTCATGTTCATTTCAAATGTTTAAAAAATTCAGAAATATTTGTTACTGGTTGCTAAAAATACAGTTTTCTCTTCCTCGTTGAAATTTCAAAAAATTGAGATTTGTGGTGTTGCTTGCTAAGCGACTATATGGAATAAAATCAAAATGACGACAATTTGATTACGCAATCTCACTAACTGGTGTATATGCCAATTGCAAATTTTTCAGGAGATTGGTAATGCGTATTGACTTTTTTTTTGAAAAAGCAAGAAAGGTGAAACGGAATGCAATCGGTTTAGCTACTGAAAAACTGTCCTCAAATGAGGATGCTGGGCATTAATGTATTCAATATTCCAGTTTCCATTAGTAATATTCTTTTTCTAGGAATGAATGCTTCAATTCTTACTAACTTTTATGTTCTTAATTTCTTACATTAATCAATTTCTTTTTTTTAATCAAAAATCAAGGTCGTGGTCAAGACGGATTGCTGAACTTCGGTATCGGCCCTGAAATACTGACTTCCCAGGCATTTCTTCAAAGGTTCGAAGAGTTGATGACCATTTGGTGCGAGGTCCGGGCAGTAAGGAAGGTGTTTCAATCGCTCCCATTGGAAACGTTTTACCAAATCACGCGTATCTGAGGTCGTATGCGGTTAGGTTTTGTCATGTAACAACTGGACACCTGCCGAGAGCAGTCCCGGTCGTTTCCGAAGAATTGCATCGCGCACATTCTTTATTTCAATCGGCGATCACGCTTCCGTCAAGCCTCTATCTTCTAAGGGGTCTATTCTGGTACCCCCGGTTGGG